>JABUQX010035928.1:0-62500 GCA_015478945.1 Trachelipus rathkii | reverse complement strand
TATAGCCAATAAGTGAGCTTGTCTGCTTACTGCCAATATACAGTCCTTATTACTGTTGCTATATAAATCTTGTCTTTGAGTGGTGGATCTAAGCTTTCAGCTCCATATTCATGATTTTTCCAAATATAGAAACAGTCATCACTTAGTTTACAGTCAATGCCTTCTAGCTTGGTTGATGCTGAGGCCACACACTCCACAAATGAGTTTTAATATAATCTTTTGAAATGTGGCATCGATGGTAGAAAATGAATTCCTCAAGAGCTCGAAACAACACGAATCATGTTTTAAACATGTTAAATTTACAAAATATATATATATATAATAAATATATATATATAGATAAGATATATATATATATATATATATATATGATAGATTAATAATATATAATATATATATATAATATATATTATTATATATATATATATATATAGTATACTATTATATATAGTATATTCTCTTACAATAATATAAAATCAGCAGAATTTTATATTGCCTTTCATTAGCTCTTCGATTGAAAAATTGAGAAACCATATCAACATGCTAAGAAAACCATTAACAAATATATTTTTTAAATATTTATGCATGGTTTTTTATGGATTTTAAAACCATTGGTTTTTATTATGTGGTTTAACACTGTTTAAACAAATGTTTTAAGACATAGACCACTCATCCTCATATCACCTGTAATTACATATAATGCTACACTCCATCCCAAACTTCCTCCGTCCTAAATCATGAATTATGTAACCACTAATATAAGCCTTACTCTATAACAACCTTACCCAACAAACTTCAATATTCGCACATCGACAATATCATAAATCGAAATGCACGATAATATATCACGTCATCTATATCTCCACTGGTATCACCTGCTATCACCTATCTCCCAATCACTATCTAAGCGCAGCATAATATATCATCAAGCTGCATATTACTCCACTTACTAAACTATCCCGGTCATCTCGATCATTATACAATAACTATAGCACACCTCCGCTCACGCTTCGAGACACCGGACGTATAACACAATATAGTCTTACGCTATATAATCTATAAATACAATCCTATCATCATACTCACCATATCTAAAAATACATCACGGCGCGACGCCTGTAGCTACATATCGATGCTCTAACCTCATGATATCAGAAGAATCAGTATCAAGAGTATCGCACCTACTATACAGGTACAACTTCCGTCCTGCCCGAGCCACCAGAGGAATACAACATAGAGCTTCTCATCTAATCATATGATCCCCCTAGCACATCACTATCTACTAAGATTAGACACAACTCAACTCTTTCTATGTCTCACATCTATATACACAATAAGTAGATATACTTCAAGAGGAATCATATCATAAAACGTAATATCTCTTACCGATATCTTGATATATCTACTAAGCATCAGTCACTCATATATCACTAACAATACAACATGACCCACACTCACGATACACCTCACTTCCGAATACACTATCTATCCTCAACACTCTCTCGTACACACTATAAATAAGACTACACCTATAGCTCTCTCATACTTCACTAACCACTCTCTGTCACTGATATGGTGCTGCTATCGCACGTTAAACGTGACTATCCCGCTGCATCGTTAACAACATAGCACTACGTTAAGTACGCCCCAGGAACTAACATACAGCACCAATCGCGAATCAATAAAAATATAATACTCAGATCCTACATCTCCCACCGACTTCCAATCAAACCACTAAGCCTATCCACCTCACATTAATAAATAAACGTAGACAACTCCACAAATTATCAGAATCGTAGCACACATCTCATAATACCCAACTATCAGGACCGCTCTACTTACGCTATTATTCTAATAATAAAAGATATACATTATATCACATAACTAATTAAACACTTAGTCAAGCCACAGACACTAAATCTACGTCGACATTTATCTAGTATACACCTACGATTCATCAACCGCACCCAGATGTAAAGATGTCTTCACTCAACACAGCAACGAGCAACTTCATAGACTAGGTACATTCAACATACATCTATATAATCTGTTGCTCTTACAATTAGGAGCGACTAAAGAAATCCCTAAAAAACCAACTCTAAGATATTCTGAAGATGAAGAAATCGGCCAATAGAATCGCGTCATTTGTATGTAATTGTTGCGTAAGTTGTCCAAACAACGAGTGAAATAAAAGTGATTTTTACGGAAGAGAAAGCATATTGTCGAAGTTCCAATTGAAAGATCCAGTAACAAGTAATAAAGACCCGCTATTCGCCCAGAGGTGACGCACTCACACATGAATCATCATCTCGTAAAATATCTCGTAAAGGTCTAAGTTTCTTATTGTAGATGACGAGGAGGGATTTGAGGAAATAGTCAAATTAAAGTTAATGCAATAGCTGAAAGAAAATTCAAGTTAGAATAAAGTTCAAGTTTAAATCTTCAAGTTAGGAAAAAGTTCAAATTTTAAAATCAAAGTTGAATAAAGCATTCTAAGTCGAATAAAGCATTCTTAAGTTAAATTTCAAGTTTAGATAAAGCATCAAGTTAAGCTAATTAATAGTTGAATAAAACATTAAACCAGGTATCAAAATACAGTTAAAGACAGACGAAATATTGTTAGTTGAAAGAAAAGTTAAGATTGGAAAGAGCCATATTAGTTTTGAGGATGGATGAGTTACAATAGAGGTTTGGAAATCAAAAACAATGGAGGGAAGGAGTCACAAAGTATAAATATGGCTTAGATTAATCGCCTGCAGTATTAAGAAAAAACTATGTAGTTGGCAACGGTATCAATATGTGATTGGCGATAATCGCGAATAAGCACTAAAAGTATGTGCATTATCGTTTGCGTATTCATTAAATTGTAATGACCAAGATTGTTGGTGTTTCCGTTATTGCTGGGGAACATGGTTGCCATGATTGGCATGATTGCCGTTATTTATTAGTATTATTATTATTATTATTATTATTATTATTATTATTATTATATTATTATTTATTATTATTTATTATTATGATTATTATTATGATTATTTATGATTATTATTTATGATTATATTTTTTTTTAATACTATTCATTATTATTATTATTATATTATTATTATATTATTAATTTTTATTATTATATATTATAATTTATTATTATTATTATTTGAGTATTATTATTATTAATAAAATTGATTATTGATCGATTATTAATTTATTAAAAATAATTATGATTATTTATTTGAATTATTATTTATTTATAAATTATTTATTATTATGATTATATATATTATATTATTATTATATTATTATATATTATTATGATTATGTATTATTGATTATTATATGATTATTATTATTGATTAATTATTATTGATATTATTAAGATTATTTAAGATTATTATATTGTTATTATTATGATTATTATTATGATTATTTATATGGATTATTATTATGATTATTATTATGATTTTTACTATATGATCATTGAAGAGTCCCAAACTTTGTGGACTGGTCGATTGTAAGTACGATTATTATTTAATATGATTAGTTATTATTATTATTATTATTATTATTATTATTATTATTATTAATTATATTATTATTATTATTATTATTATTATTATTATTATTATTATTATTATTATTATTATTATTTGCAAATTACATATTATTATTATTATTATTATTATTGCGATTGCAACTTATATTACTTATTTATTATATTATTATTAGTATTATTATTATTATTATATTTATTATTATTATATTATTATTATTATTATTAGTTATTGCAGCAAACCAATAATATTAATACAGTTGCAGTTGTTTATTGCGATGCAGTTATTATAATTATTATTATTTATTATTATTTATTATATTATTATTATTATTATTTTTGTTATTATTATTATTATTATTATTATTATTATTATATTATTATTATTATTATTATTATTATTATTATTATTATTATTATTATTATTATTGCAACCAATTATTATTATTACAGTTGCAATTATTGTTGCAGTTGTGGTTATTTAATATTATTATTATTATTATTATTATTATTATTATTATTATTATTATTATATTTTATTATTATATTATTACTTATTTTATTATTATTATTATTTTATTATTAGGATTATTATTATTATTGCCACTTTTAGTTTTACATGCAGTTGTTATTGCCGGTTCATTGTTATGCATTGCAGTTTATTATTATTTATTATTATTATTTATTAATTATTATTATTATTTATTATTATTATTATTATTATTATTATTATTATTATTATTATTATTATTATTATTATTATTATTATTATTATTATTATTATTATTATTATTATTATTATTATATTATTATTAATTATTATTTATTATTATTATTATTATTATTATTATTATTATTATTATTATTATATAGTTATTTATTGCCATAATATTCATTACAGTTGTAAATAAAGTGCTGTAGCCAGTTATTCGTGAAATCTGCACTGGTGGTAATTATTATTATTATTATTACTACTGACTATTACTACTACTACTACTACTACTACTACTACTACTACTACTACTACTACTACTACTACTACTGACTATTATATTATTATTATTATTAATTATTGATTATTATTATTATTATTATTATTATCTATATTATTGATAATATATTATATATGTTTATTGTTATTATTGTTATCATTGTTTTTGTTATTTTATTAATTGTTATTATTATTATTATTATTATTATTACTACTACTATTACTATTACTACTAATACTACTACTAATACTACTACTACTACTACTACTACTACTACTATTATTATTATTATTATTATTATTATTATTATTATTATTATTATTATTATTATTATTATTATTATTATTATATTTATTATTGTTATTATTATTTATTATTTTTTTTTTATTATTCATTTAATCAGCCACTGTTGTGGTTTCACATTGTCAGGTGCTAGTGGGAGAACGGAAACGGAACTTAGCATTCGAGGAACAACCGATCGTGTAAGGACGTGAAACGGCTTAACGGAATTCGAACAACTGGATTTCAGCTTGTGAGTGTCAGGCTTTCGAGGTCGTGGACATTTGACTGGGACGTCAGGGAGCGAATAAATCCCCAACGCAGATTGAGTCACCTGGTGTTTACTGAAATAAATAATAGATCACAGTAGTTGTGGAACATTAACATAGTATCATCTATTCATTAATTTAATTTACATTAAAGATTAGTGGGCGGAAAACAAAAAAATATTAAAAAAGTACCCAATAGGAGGTCAACAATTATAGCTGCTCTTATGTACATATTGTAGAATAAAGTGTGTGGTTTTCATCTATTTTTAAGATAGTTACCTTCCGTTGCCAAGAACGAACTCTTTCATATATTATTAACCATTTGGTTTTATATTAACCATTCGGTTACAACTGGTGGCTCGTAACTTTCTTGGACGGAGGGTCAACAGCGGATTGAGAGCAGCGGTAGAGAAATACGACAGAGTCAAAATAAAAAGCTAAGTGTGGGAATATTAATTACAAGTTGTAGGGGGAGCTTATTTTGTTTGGAAAGCACCGTGGGTGGGTCTGATCTGAAAAAAAAAAAAAAAAAAAAAAAAAAAAAAAAAAAAAAAAAAAAAAAAAAAAAAAAATTTTTTTTGGTTTAAATAACCAACAATTGTGAAGGAAATTTTTTTTTTCTTGGCCGTTGCCACTTTATTTTTTTGGGGTTTACATACATTTTGTGCTGCAAGGAAAAAAACATACAAGAGAGGGAAGCGGGATGATGTTAAAGCGACAAACGCAAGAAAATAGTTCAATAGAACTCGCTGACCATGCTGCAAAAAGTCATTACAGAGGAAAAAGACGACCCGACTTTCAACATATAGGCAGACAGTGTCTGCTTGACAGACATTACAAATGAAAAAGCAGAGCACAGTCAACCAAAGAAAAGAAATAGGAAAAGGAGTGTTAAATATGGACAAAAGCCTGACATAAACAGACCGACCGAACGCGACACGAAAAACTAGGAAAAGAATACATAACAAAGGAGAACAGAATGTACGAAATGAATTGAAGTTACCCGACATGACACTTCGATGAAGTTGGAGAGTGTCTTTCAGAAGGTTAGGAGTGATGTGTAACAATGGGAAGGATCAAGAACAACCATAGTCAACAGATCAAACGAAAAACAATAAGAA
This sequence comes from Trachelipus rathkii, assembly GCA_015478945.1. Classification (NCBI taxonomy): domain Eukaryota; kingdom Metazoa; phylum Arthropoda; class Malacostraca; order Isopoda; family Trachelipodidae; genus Trachelipus; species Trachelipus rathkii. The sequence goes on along the minus strand of JABUQX010035928.1, from coordinate 56,292 downwards.
CGAAAATACAGCCAGGAATACACAATAGATGAGAGCTCGCTACAGAAAACCGATCACGTTGAAGACAGCGAACTGGACAAAGGGGGAAGCGTGTGGCTGAAGGGACTTGTCGAGTTAGAGGAAAAACGGGGATGAGCAAACATGGCAGTTAAATAGAGTTCTTAATCATTCTGCTGAGACACTGTTGAGTTTTAAGGACATTCAATAGCTAAGCTTGAAGGCTGTCAAGCTCTAAAAATATGGAAAGGAGAAAGTTCAAACCTTCGATGCTTTCATCGAAGATTATGAAAGATATGCCAGAGAACAATTAGGGAAAGATAAAAATCGTTGGGCGGTGGACTTGCGAAACTTTTTGGAGGGCCCATCGTTGAGGACCTATTACAGCATCTACCGGGCCAAATTGAGTTATACAACGATAGTGACAAGACTGAGAAGTTGGTGTAAAGAGGAGAAAGAGAATGAGATCTTAGATTTACAACGGGAGTTTTGGAGAATAGAAATGAAGAGGAATGAGAAGTTGGCAGAGTTTGCCCTAAGGTTGCAAACGACATACGAGGCAGCCACAAGCGAAGAACAAAGGGACGTGGAGATGTTAAAAAAACAATTTGTAGAATGTCTACCGAAGAAAATGGCTAGGAGATTTAAAGTCCGGATGGGAGGGTAGAAAGAAAGTGCAAAGATTAGATGGAAAGATGTCGTCAGTTGGGCTCAAGAAGAAGATAAACTGGAAGAGCAAGAAAATGAGGAACCCGAAGCTGCCGCAATTCCAATATGGCGACGTGGGGCAGTGTGAAGACCAGAAAAGGACCAACATATGCGACCAGTACGTACGGTAGACCGTTGCCCTTCCATGAAGAGAACATAGCGATTCACTGAACCGGACATACTGGACTGTATGAGCAACAATGTGGGAGTTTACACGCGACAGGACGGGACCACATAAAAGAGAGGGATGTTGGAGTTTAGAGTGGTTTTTTGTGTAGTAGCAGTAGCACACGATTGCAATTGTGAATTGCAAGCACAGGAGCAGGACAGACGTCAGCATAGGAGAGCAAAGGTAGTGAGAACGCACACTGAAAATAGCGCAAGGGCTCTCGGTGTTGATGAACGCAAATGTTTTCTGTGCGATGAAAGTGGGCATTTGTGGGAGTCGTGCCCTATGAAGGCAGAAGTACAAGTGAAAAAGAAGAGGAAACAAGTAGTCTCGGGAAACGAGAACGCTCCGCCATTACCGGGAGTGGTCCGGAGCCAACCAGAATAATGGAAGCACAAGCAAGTATCCCGGTTAACCAAGGGTGGTCAATACTGAATCCGGATGCAAAAGAGTTTGTGACGACGGGCCTTAGCCCTTTACAGCAACGACCAGCAAAAGTAAGAAAGAGAACAGATGAAACAGCAGATGAAGTAACAACTGGGGTGTATAGAACTAATGGGAGGAATAATTATGGTGGAGATGACAGTATCCAATTGACACCATTATTACGATTTAAAGTACAGCTTGAGAGTAAAGAAACGCTTGCCATAATGGATTCGGGATAACAATACTGTATTATTGGAGAAAATTTATTAAAATGATCTCGAATCCAGAAACAACCAGTAGGTTAATGAAATTGAGAGGTATAGGGGACCCATCTCACTGCACAGAATCACAGAGAACTGCTACGTTGAGAGTGACCATTGACGGAATTGAGTACGGTCGATTTGAGTTTATAGTAGTAAAGTATCTGAAAGAAGGTGTCATCTTGGGAATGCCCTTCTTAACAAAGAATCAGATCAAGTTAAATGTAGCAGAGAAGACGTTTACGCGTTATGGTGAGACGGGCATTATAGAGCATGTACATCTGCCAACTGACCGTGGACATTGTGTACGAGTCGTAACTGCACTCCCAGTTTATGTTGTTGAAGGTATAGCCATCATAGAGGATGGATGGGTTCGTGTGAAAGCATGTTGGAAGTCGGAACAGATCACACCAAGAACGGGTACAGAATGGGAAAACGAACGCTCGAAGAATATGATTGACAACAAGGAGATAAGATAAAGGGTTATATAAAAGATCGATGCTGCCGATTAGTAAATGAAAGACAATCAAGAGAAGTGTGGGAGAAAGACCGCCGGTTCAAAACATATTTGGGAGTGGTTGAGATCCTCGGGCAACAGCACACTGATGTGCATGAGGCGTATTTTGTAAATCGAGCAAAACGTGTGCAGTAAATACTTTAATACAAGAGCCACCGAACAACCAGTCATTGAACAAGAGTGGACGAAAGAAAGATTGAGTGACGAAAATAGAATCATGGAGAAGTAACAACTGAACATGTAAGAAGATACAGAAGTATTATGGACTAACCGAACTGCATTTAAGCAGAAGTTGATGCCGATTGTAGCAGGACACGATGACACCATACCACAAATCAAACGTACACGATGAATACCCCGATTTACCAAAGAGCAAGAAGGTTTGACCAGAGAACGAATGATGAAATAGAAAGTCAAGTGAGGGAGCTGTGTCTGAGAGACATCGTGGAACCCTGTGCTTCAGAGTGGAGTTTTCCTATAGTTCCGATTAGGAAAAAGGATGGCACATTACGTTTATGCGTAGACTACCGTAGGCTTAATAAAGTAACTGAGGCTGACCGGTTTCCCATGACCAACATCACCGAAACGATCTTCGGTTGTCATGGAGCTTATTATTTTACAAGTATGGATTTGGTTAAGGGGTATTACCAGATGCAGTTGGAGGAAGATAGTAAAGACTATACTGCATTCTCCACAGTAAGCGGGCAATACAGGTTTAAAAGATTGAGCTTTGGACTCAAGAATGGGCCAGCAGCATTCCAGAGGGAGATGCAACGGATATTAACTGGGTTTAGTAGGGATAAAGTCGTAATTTATGTAGACGATGTGCTCTTGATCTCGAAGGGATTCGATGAGCACTTAACTTTGATAAAACGTCTCCTCCAGAAGTTTTGTGAAGCCAATGTAAAAGTAAAAGTGAGTAAATGTAAATGGGTACAGAAGGAAGTGCAATTTTTAGGCCATATAATTGGCAGAACCGGTATAAGAAAGCTGCCGGAATACGTAAATCAAATCGACAAATTAGAAAGGCCGAAGAATGTTGGAGAATTAAGAGATTACTTGGATGATTAACTTTCAGAGGAAATTCATTCGGAAACTGTTCAGAAGTGGCGCACCTCTTAGTGTGCAATGGTGGGAAAAGAAAAGATTTGATCGAATGGACGACAGAAAGAACTAAATCATTTTTCTCCTCCACTCATTCCTTTACAGACTCAATCCACTTTTTCTTCGGTCTCCACCGGTCGATTCCCACCCATCCCATTTAGTACATACGTCTTAACCAAACCAAAAACTATCCTCCATCCTTTCCACATGACCAACCATTCTCAACGTACTTTCATTTGTACTCTCATTTACCCCTTTTCCTTCACCACACCCACAACTCTAATACTTTCATTCCCCAATTTATCAATTCCCCTTCACACCTAAACACCCCTAAGATTGTCAATCTGAACACATTGTACATTTAGATCTACTAAGATTGTCCAGACCATAGTCTCACTACTATACATTTAACACAGTATACGCAACATTAACCCTCATAGTAAGACCCAAGTCGATTCTACATGCCTATCTTACGCTTAGTCCCGTTTACATCGAACCAATTGAGTTATTGAACCAGCCACTTCTGATTCAAACTTCCTACTACATCCTGCATAATCCGTTCCATTTTATTATCTTAAAGTTAAACTCAGACTTTTTCCAGCTGTTCACCATCAGACATAGCTTCACAACCGAGGACTGTCCTCACTCACAACCATAACCTTACTCTTATCTACGTTACTTTCAAAACCCCCTCCTTTTGAACACCCTGCTACAAATCTCTCTACTAATCTCTCAAACACTCTTTCAGATTCGGCCTAACAAAACCAAATCATCCGCATTTAATAGGTATTGAACCATCCACTGTCTTTCATTCTCCATCATTCTAACACCATCCCCTGCCAACCCACTCTAATTTCATAACCCCATCCATATACAAATTTGATAACCAAAGACATTAACACATCCCTGCCTCAATCTACTGTTAATATTAAACCAGTTCACTTCGGTCTTAGTATTTCTTTTCACACGGTTCGGACTTTTTTCATACATTACTTGATCCATTCAGAGTGTGACACCAACATCAGATTATGACTAAACACCGGCCAGAGAGCTCCGATTAATCGACGGACGCAGTGGCAAAGCCAGAAAACCTCAAAGTTAAAATATTCTCCCCCGGCCAGTTGCAGTGGCACTGGAAAGATGGATTCCAGCACTCTACCTGATAAATGCACCGTGGCCACCAAGCAGTCCGTCAGCACTCGACGCACGGCTGTCGACAAAAAGATTCAGATTATAGGCTGCCCGACAACACTCAAGAAACTTAATCCCTGTATAATAAGCCGACAGTACTGAGTCCCACCTTACCCTATATAAGGGATATACTATGAGTGCGCCTTCATCCCGCGGAATAGTCCTCAGAAAACGCGGGTACACAACGGCAAATTTCCAAGCCGAGCGTCGCGCCCGAGTATACTTGTACGTTGAATTGACGAAAAAAAATTATGATGTCCATTCCTGCATATGAAAATCAATGATGGTGAAAACGTCTGTGAAGGGGGATGTGACAAAATCGTCATCCTATGGGTAATGTTACAAAAAGAGGTGGATTGTCCTGGAATCATCCATCTGAATGAGCGTGCCAAGTTTTCCCTGGACTTCCCCGTGACCCAGAATACCATCACCAAAAGGTAAAGACAAATCCCATTCGTAACGGGTTCATCTCCTGCGGTCGAAGTGTAGTAGGAGGTGCCTGCTGGGAAAAATCGATACGAAAGTTCGAGCGTAAAAATGGATGCGTGAAAAAAAAACTGTCACAGTGTAAAATAGATAGATGCGATGTGAAAACAAAAGTGAAATATTGGGTGTGTAAATTGTAAAGATAAACTCCCTGTACCGCGTGGGCATGAGTAATATTAGCATGACAAGAGGCTGTGGACGTGGCGATTGCAGGCCTGACATGTATGGAAAAGGACAATACGAAGCCTTAGTATGTATGATGAGCAGTAAAGTATGGCTAGGTGTACACCCGTAGACCAGTACAGCCATCCCCATGCCACGATAAAATGCGCATTCGCTTCAGGAAACGACCATAACAGTGTGGATTACGAATGGAGGAATGGAGCCAACGGAGGAAACCGAGTCCAGTGGTTGAGAATCATGTAGAGTGTGCAGCAAACGACCTGAAAATGAGAAATAGAAGCTGTAACAGTCTAATACTGAAGTGAGATGTGTGAAATCATAATGCTTAACACACATAATGATGGAGTGTAGTGAAGTGATGCGAAGGATGGTCAACGATGAAGATGAACTGTTAAGAAGGAATAAATGGTGTGTAAAATGTGTCAGTGAGATGTAAAGCTGAAAAAGGGAAGAAGGGGCGTACCCGAAAACAGGCAGGAGTAATAATATGTAAAAGGTGCGAGTGTGGGGTATGGGTCGCGAGAGAGATAAAGATAAAAGAAGATAAAAGAAGAAGAAGATATATAGATAAAATAAGATATATAGATAGATAAAATAATGAATATAGAATAGTAATAGATAAGAAAATAGGAAGATATGAAACGGTAGAGTCGGTAAAGTGAAATGTAGATAACGATAAGAAATTATAAGTGAGCAAGTAGGTGTAAAGTGAGAGAAATAAAATATGGGCAAGTGAAAAATGCCAGAAAGACGGGCAAGACTGGGGGCAATGGGTGCAAGTGACAAGAGGTGCAAGACAAGTAACAGACATGGGTGGTGAACTCAAGGCAAGACAAGTACTGCCCAAAAAAAGGGACTTAAGGTCAAGTACAATACTGTACTGGAACCCAAGCCTGGAGTATATATATTATATAGATAATATATAGATGAATAAAAAGAATATAGAGAGAGTACGAGAGCTGATATAATATAATAATATAGTAGGTAGGTATAGATATATATATATATAGTATAGATAGATAGATAATATATATATAGTGATAAGATAAATAGGAGTATAGAAGTATTATAGGATGTAGAAATGTGTGGAAAAGTAGGATCGAGAGGTAAAGGAAGGGAATTAGCAAGGTGATAGCCGATCAAGGTAGATGTGTAGAGAGTGTGTGCACAGGGGCGAGTGAAGAAAAGGAGGAGAAGGCGGTACGAGTAGCGAGGGGCGGGAGCGAAGGACCAGCGGGTGATGGACCAGTTGGCTGAGAGAGAAGTTGAGGGGAGGGTACGTAGAGTGTGGTGGAACATGGACCGGTTAGGAACCCGGAGGCCAAGTGAGGGGAAATAAAAGGAAGGGGGTAAGAGAGATCGTGGAGGCGGAGAAAGTACGGGATGCATAAGGGCGAGAAAGATAGTGAAAAGTAATGAGTATAAATATCTTTGGAGGATAGATGATGAGGTAATAGATATAAGGATTAGTAGGAAATTATGAGATATAAGGAGGATGGAGGATGAGAGCACCGGCCCTTAAAGAATTAGTTGGCAATGGGTCTGGAAATTGAGTGGGAGGAAAAAGTCAGGAAAATGTAGTGAAGCATGTGCCTGTAACGTGGTTAGGGGGAAAAAAGAGCGACAATGGGCTGTGGAAGCGTGGTAGAGGAAAAAGAGATATATATAGTAGAGAAGATAGAGATAGTAGAAAGTTAAATATAGAATATAAAAGAAGATATTAAATAGGGATGTACGGCCGCATCCCGGGAAAGTCAGCATAACGAGGAAAAACGTAGAACATGATGGACACGGAAATTAAAATGGCATGGGTAAGTCAAACATGGTGACCCAGAAAGTGGTAAAAAAAAGATAGCAATATTGAGGGAATAACGGCATATGAATATAGTAAAATCAGCCGAGACGTGAAAGACAAATGCGATGGCGCGAAGGAAAAAGGCCAGTGGCCAGAATGGAAGAAAATAGTGAGGGTGGGGGCGGGTATATGTCCGGCTAGTCACCGACGGGAGACAAAAACAATCCCACCGGGCGGGTCCCGAGCGAAAACACCGACTCTGATGGCAGTGTACCCGTGATTCCGTGGAAAAAGGAAAAAGTGCAAATGAACGTCCGCGGCATCGGATAAGCCGGCATCTGAGGTGGATGCAAAAAACTGAATCAACAGGGAACATGGGGAATGAAAAACGAGGGTGGGGCTCTGTAAAAAGTTCTAAAGAAAAAGGATATGTATCGTGTACCTAGATATGAACAGCCGAACTCGGATGCTACAGATATGAATATATATGATATAATATATAGATGATAGATAGATAAAATGAGATAAGAGATGGAATATAGATAGTAACTAATGATATAAATAATAGATAATAGAAATAGTATAGTAGTAATAAGTTAAATGAGATGATAGTAATGTATATAATAAGAATATGGAGATTATGAGTATATAATCTAGCTAATATGATGAGAGAATATGAGAATAATGATATATATGATGATAAATATAAAGAAGAATATAAAGAAGAATTTTGGCGCAGAAATATATAGAGTAGATATAATATAGATGTTCGGGCTACAATAGAAGAGTAATGACGTGATGCATGTAAAAAAGACTAACAAGGGATACTGTGGTAAAAAAAAAGTGAAAATAGATTACTGGATAAAACAAATAGAGTATCAAAAGGACACATGATATGAACGTGGTGAGATGGCCTTGTGTAAAAAACATTATGAGTGGGTACTACATAAGTATAATATGTCAATCGAAATAGGTGATAAAAATGCAAAATAGGACTCTGACATTCCAACACGACATCAAAGACAGATAATGTGTGATAGCAAAACGGCCTAAGCCTAAAACAGAAAAAAAGAAAAACAAAAAACAAAACAAAAACAAAAAAAAAGATAGATTATGATAGATATATATAGATAGAAATATAGAGTATATAGAGTCTAGAACTAATAATAGATAATAGAATACTAGTATATAAGGATATACTAATAGACCATGTATGATGATATGAGAGTAGATAACTCATATATAGGTACAATAAGGATATATACGTACTTATGATATAGAATAGTACGAATGATAAGAGGATAAACATATAATGATAATTAATAAATAGACTGAGGAAAAATAAGATAAATATAAAGGAGATGATACATATAAGAGATGACTTATGATATATATATATTATATATATGAGTAGAGAATAAGTATATATGAATATATGATATAAATAAGATATACGACATTAGGAGATAAATAGTATAATATATACTTAATACGTAATAACTAGAGATATATATAATGTATTATATATATATATATAAGATACTATATATAACTAAATAACAATATATATAAGTATCATATAGAGAAGAGATATAAGATGAGAGATCGAAAATAATACTATAGTATTAGTACTAAGTATTACATATAAGAATAATATATAATAGTATATGATGATTTTGATATAATACAGAATATGAGTACTATATATAGATATAATCAAATCAGATAGTAGATATATAAATCATCACTACTATTAATAGTATTAAATCAATTAATTGAAGCATTTATTTTATAGAATTTCTGATAATTATTGACTCGTTAAGATATGATATAGTATATATATATGAATATAATATAATTATAAATATTAATTAATAATAATATTAAATTATATATATATAATTATATATTATATATTAATAAAAAATATAATATGATTAATATATTATTATATATATAAATATATATATATATATATATAATATTTATTTATTGCTGGTGTTCGATATCTTTTTAAAATAATATTATCGAGATAATTATATAATGAGATACATTTTACTATAACAAGATGTATAAGAGTTAAATGTATATATAAACAGGAATATATAGATTTATATAATTAATTTGATATGATATTATATGATATTATATGATATAGGCTAATCAATAACATTAAGAGAAGAACATTAATAATGTCTATCAATATTTATGGAAGCCTTATATATATATTATAGATTATATATTAGATATGTCATTCCAATTAATTATATTATTAATATTTAATTATATAGTTATATATAAAAAAATATATATTATATATAATATAGATATATAACTATATAAGATAGTGTATGAGTATGAAGATAATATATATGAATATATGATAGTATATATATAATTAGTAAATTAATATTGAATCGAAGATGTAATTGATATACGTGTATATATAATTAATAGTTAGTATTTATATAGATATATAGTAATATATGTTTAATAAATATATAAGATTAAATGATGATAATACGATATGTAATTATAGATAGATTAATATATATGAACGGCTATATGGTATGTAGACATGTACCTTATGTGTCGCATGCCGTGACTCAGGTATATATAGCTATCGGCAATTATTAATGAGTTCCGACTGACGTCAATATTTCACTAACGGTGTGTGATCCTATCGGTAAGTAGGTCTTATACTCTATTGCGATAGATATGATGTAATTCGAGACATATGGAGAATAGGTAATAAATTATATAGATGTATAGTAATGAAAATAACTTAAATAGTAAGTCTGCTCACAATCACTGAGGCTAATAATGGGAATATGAGATAGAGGACAGGTGACTCTGCGACAGCATACTAGTTATATATATAGTGATATGAATATACTAACGTATCATGAGTAGCATATCATGCAGGAATAGAGTTATAGTTAATATAGTGGAAGGCAAACAGGTTCACAGTCATGGAGATTGTAAGTAAGACTCCAAAAAAAAATGTGTTGTACTCAAGTAGGTCCTTACCAGCTAGTGCGGTTCTGGCAGCGGATTGCGAAAAAACGTTAAGCACATGGTATCATTCATGCTCCAGAAATTTGAACTAGTTTTCAAATATCTTAACCCGCATTCCGATCTCACACCTCACTCACTAAGTTAGGCTCTGCGGAGATATATATATAGAAAATCTGTGAATATTTCACAAATGTGGTTAAATCATTAACCACATTTCTGATGATATGAAAATACGGAAGCTGGGAAAATAGTACTACTTATATAGGCCAAAATTATAATGGACCTGCATCTATTAACTATTACATATGAACTCCCCAATAGCAAGTGAACAAATAATGGTTATATATATTATAAATCACAGTAAGTTTACGTATACCTGGTTAGTGCAAATAAAAATCATCCTGCTGAAATTAAGATTAGTCAAACCACCCAGTAAATAAAATGAATATAAATCAGGTAAAAAACATCACAAGTGGAACCAACATTATACACATAATAAATCATAGTTAAACAGTAATATATCATATAAATAAAATATAATGACAGTATGTCTCATCATTAATAATATAAGAGATAGATAATACACACGTACAATTGGATAATATCACAAAAGACCAAAGAGTGTGAAAACTGAGTCAACCTCTCCAATTGAAATAGCGTAATCAGCCTGAAATGATCTAAGTAGTCTTATAAGGTTGCAGAAAAAGAAAAAAAAGTGTGGTTTAAGACACAACTCAGAAAAACTGCAAGGTAAAGACAAATTGATAACTTCGCACCCTAAACGTTTGCATTATTTTTCGGAAATAATGGCAGAACAACGAAGCTTTATTGAACTCTGTAAGATTGGGATTTGACGGGCGTGTGGACGCCCGCAAATTTTTGTAGGGAACGAACCGCTCGTATGTGGCCGTGAAAGAAGAGTGGAATTGACATTTATGAAAGAGATTGTGATATAAAGATATCTTAAGAAAAGTATCAAGCTGAAATTATATGAGGAGCCATAGAATGCGCATGCGGGAAATTTGGAAGATATAAGCAATAATAGAATTAACAAGTATGATATGGATTTAGAACGAAGTTTACAATGTTACTCAAAATGTGAAGCTGTTTAAGGCGATGGTAAAAGAATAATGTAAAGCAGAGAACGCAAAGTAATATAAATTTAGAAATCGGAGAAGAAATCAAGTGTATTCATGACCAAATTAGATGAGTTAGGAGATGCATATGATTAAGGAACGTCAAGTAAGATCTTAACACGAATAGGCGACGAATGAACCATGCCATAAGCTTCACTTCTCTCATCTCAATTACATTTACGTTTTCTACATTATAAATATAGGTAAGTAATTAAACTTTCCCAAACTAAAGATATAATATCCAAATTATTTTTGATGAGAAGCTGATATAATTAGTAATTAATATATAATTAAGAAGATTTTAATTTTGTAGATAATCTAATTTATAATAGATTAGCTCATATTCGCTCCAAAATAACATATCCTGAAAGAATGATTAGTTAGTAATGTTACCCTTACATTCTGAGTAAGTTAATGAGTCTATAAGTATGTGCTTAACAGGAGAAAAGAGCTGTAAAGAGTCTATAACGAAAGCTCACCAGTCGTATGAGCGCATCCAGCCTATGACGTTTTAAAGAAAGTACAACTTTATTTTATGATAAAATCCGGTATAATGGAGCCTGAGCTGTGTAGAGCGAAAGAGTGTACTCGGTAGCTACAAGGTTTAAAAAAATCTCACGATGTCTTCAACTTGATGAACAGACAACCCTGATTAGTGTATATCGAAGAAGATTCCTAGAATGGACCGGGTAAAAAATGGTGATAATTGCTTTGCTATGCTGCCGGACGTTAAAGGAGAGCGTCGAGGAGCTGTTGAAGTTCATAGCAGTCGACAAGTATATGACAACTGTACCCAAAGAGTTAGCTATGTTTTTAAAAGAAAGAAATGAAAAAGAAATGTCTGAAATAGTTGCAAGTTTAGAAAATTACTTACAAGCTCATAAGATAGGTTTAGTGCCACGAGGAAGTCACGCGAACAATTATAAAAGCATACTGGGAAAAAACTACAAATTTTAACGATGGAAAGTCCATATACCACAACACGTCACTCCAAACGAGTAATGTATCTGCGAACGTAGCCCGAGGCAATGACAGTAGAAAGGACGTTAATGAAAGTTTTTATAATCAAAGGAACGTTGTCAAATGTTATAATTGTCAACGAAGAGGACATGCGCAAAAGATTGCCGTGTATTACCCTACAATAGTAGTGGTAGAGGTTTCAATATATTTAATATAATCGACAAAAGGACGAGGAAAAGACCACATCGGTATCCGCAGATATTTCTGCTGAGGATAAAGTCTTGTCATTGACAAAGGAAGAGCCACCTCAGTCCGCAGGCTTGTGCATGGTGGGGGGGGGGACCGACGACAACCCTCATCGTCTGCCTGTTGTCGACGGCATAGCTAACGGCTATCGTGTTAGGGTGCTCAGAGATACCGGTTGTAATGGTATAGTACTTCGTCAGAGGTTTGTCCCCGAAGGAAATTATACAGGAGGATTCGCTAAAATGCGACTACTTGCTGATGTAATGCTGGATACTACGTATTACGTGAGAAAGGCGACTCGTGATGCCAGACGTCGTCTACGACTTGATATTGGGCAATATTGAGGGGGCGTTACCCCCTAATGAACCTGATGATAAGTGGGAAGGGACCCAGAGCCCGAGTCCTTGAACGAAGCAGGACATAGTTACTCAGAGAGAGTCAGTATCCCCAATCATCGAAGAGGTCGAGATGAACAATGGTGCAGAATCACCTGCTCGGCGAGAAGCCACCCAGATCAGTCAAGAGAAGAAGAATGAGGTAGCGGAAGATGTAGAAGTAACCATTTTGAGATCATCTTGCGAACGAGGTATTGTCGGGATTGAGCATAATGAAGAATCTCCGCTTGAGTTATTAAATACAACCCAGGATCCTGAGAATAGTGAAGCCGATTGCAAAAGCATTATTTTAAATGAAGAAGATATTGAAGTATCTGAAGAGTTGCGTATAGAAGAAGCGGAAGATGTTCTTAATATAGCTGCACCTGCAGACGTATCCGACGCAGAAAGCGTTCAGATACAAGATCTCTTCCGAGATAGAGCCGAAATGGAAGAAAAGCAGAGACAAGATCCCTCAATGCAAAAGTTAAAGAGATCCATCGAAGAGGACCAGGGCAAACGTTTGATAGATAAAGAATTACTAACTGAAGTGGTTATAAGAAACAAAGTTGGAAATAAAGTACCGATTTTACATAAGAACTTTAGGGATAAAGAATTTTGTAAAGTGTATGATGAAGGATTTTGGGTTTACGGAGACGTCAAGAAGACATTAGGAGGAAAGATTCAACGGTATCATTGGCCAGATGTAAATCATGCAAGTCAGAAAGATAAAGATGGTATTTTAAATAAAATGTGCCAATCAAACATGACGAGAAGATGTATCTATGAAATAAAATGTAAGATGCTAGGAAACTTCAGAAAAAGAGAGGATGTAAGAGACAAACTGGCAGAAGATGTTGTACTTAAAACGAGTAGTGAGAATAACGTATCAATTCAAGTGAACGCACCTGTATTCACCGAAACTGAGAATAATTACAATGTGGAGAGTAGTAGAAGAGTCAGTAATAAGATTAAGAAGAAACTGACATGTTTTTCAAAGCTTATGAAGGATATAGGCTACGATACGTGTGAGAGTATGTTCCAAAGTAGAATCAGAGGATACATTAAACGTTATAGTATGGCTCGTCCGAAAACATGGTATCCAGAGAGGATTAAAAGGAGTTGTTGGTAAGTGTCAAACAAGAAAAAGGATAAATATTGGTCCAGAGACTCATCGATGAATGATTACTACACTATGGCAATATGGGATAGTTATTGATAGTGCGACGTTGGTCAGGGCGATGAGGAGGATTCTGGATGGAATAAATGAAGTAGACTTTTATATAGATGATATCATAATACATTCAAGGACCTGGCACACTCATTTGGACACGATATCGAATGTACTTACTAAATTACAGGAAGAAGGATTTACGGTGAGGCCGACGAACTGCGAATTTGCAGCTTTGAATGTCGAATTCTTAGGACACCACATTGGAAATGGAGTTAAGGGTTTACAATAAGACAACGTCAAGAAGATCTTGAAAGCAGAACCGCCTAAGAAGTTAAAACAAGTTAGATCGTTTCTTGGATTAACGTCATATTACAGAGATTTCGTTCGAAAGTACGCTGAAATTGCCGCGCCTCTCACAGACTTGACGAAGAAGGGTGAGCCAACAAAGGTCCGTTGGGAAGTAAAACACCAGCATGCTTTCGAAGAACTGAAAAAGGCATTAGCTTCTAAACCAGTTTTGAGAATGCCACGATTAGACAGTGTGTTTATCTTCCAAGTAGATGCATCGGATACGTCGTTGGGATACGTGCTTCTTCAGGAGGAAAATAATGTTTTACATTCTATAGCTTGCGGGAGTAAGAAGCTCTCACCGACACAGCAAAGATATAGCATATTAGAAAAGGAAGAACTAGCCATCGTGACTGGGGTGAAGAAATTCGAACCATACTTGTATGGCAAGGAATTCATCCTGCAATAAGATCACAGACCCCTCACGGCTATGAATAGGAAAAAATAGGAGAGCCCCAGGATAATGCGTTTGGCACTATATCTGCAACGATTTAGATTTCTTCTCCAACATATAAATGGCACAGAAAATGTAATAGCTGATTACTTAAGTAGGTCAATCGGCGACGGAATGCTTGAGGATTTGGATCGTCCCACCAAGGAAGAAAAGGATTTTCCGCAAGCGTTCAATTGAGAATGTAAATGAGCAAAGTTACTGTGTAATTTGCTTGAATGGGGAGCCAAAAATGTAATGCATGGAACATGCTCAATTGACCTTTTGCTTTAAAATCACTCTCCCATAGATGAATTACCCTCCTTCAGAGCATTTTCCATTCAAGCGGCTTTCCCCATCGATATATATATACCTGGATAGATTCATCTATACAAATTAAATATTGACCATAAATTACTTCAATGTACTTCAAACTTTAGCTCTTTGGGATATCTTGTACTTAGATATTTGTAAATGCAATTGTATATTTATAGATGAGTAAAAAGAAAAAGAATCAAAGTGATAATAATAATATATAAGATTCTAAATATATTATTATATTATATGTATATTATAATACCAAATACTAAATGAGTACATAATTTATTTTCACCTAAATATACTCAGTTATTCATATATACCACTTAATCAAGTAATATAATTAGTATATATAAGTTTATATATATATTATATATATTATATTAATAGTTATGATATTTTATATAAAGTACTATATAGTAAAAATAATTATATATAAATAATGACATTTTATTTTGTTATCTTCACATTGGATAGGCAATTATTTGAATCATAATCAAGATTTATTTCCAACATTGATTTAGAGTAATCTCAAGTATATATATGTCAACTGAAAAAGCTTATTTATATTATTATATTGTTACTCTTTTTTCTGCTATTTGTTAGAGTCAATTATGTGCAATTTTACTTTTACTTTGATTCATTCGTGATATTACATCATATTAAAACATTCGTTTTTCTCTTTTCTTTGAATTTTCACCAAGAATATTTTATTTTATATTGTCATTAATAATTTATTTTGCATAAATATATTTCGGTTATATTGATTGTTTCTTTCTCTGAACCATTTATGGCCACACTTCAGTGAAGGGCATCAATTATACAGATGTGCTCTTTTACCTTTTGTATGTTATGATTTTACTATGATTATTTACTTTAATAACAAGTATTAAAAAAATATAGGTATATGGACATAGGGTGTTTTATGTTTTCTTCCAATGACCATTTGAGTTACATAAAAATTTTTTATAGAGATTTTTTAATTAAACCAATTAATGTATATAACTTTAAATATATAATTAATATTTTATCCTGTAACACCTGTTCCTATATAATAAATAAGTAAATTAATAAAATATTAGTTAAAATCGGTATGGATAAAATTTTAAAGGGAAGATTTACATAAACAAAAACAAGGGATATTGACAGCAGAAACACAATATAGCAAAGATAAAAAGAAAATAAAATTATAAAAAAAATAACAAAAGTAAAAATAAAAGATTAATATATAATTGTTAAAAATAAATAAACGAAATTTAAAAATAGAATGGCACATCAGAGAGGAAAATATACAAATCTATTTCACCATATATATAAATATATTATTATATATATATATATATATATATATATATATATATATATTATATATATATATATATATATATATATATATTTATATATATAATATATATATTATATATATATATATATATGTATATAATATTATATGTGTGTGGTGCTTGTTACTAAAACTATTTTATAGTTAAGTGTACCATGGGATAAGTTGGGAAAAGAGTGTTCTCTCCATTATATACATTATTCCATATTTTTCTCCTTTAAAAGATATCAAGTAATAAATTATCATATAATATTAACAATGGCCGCGTTAAATTCTTAAAAAATGTATAGCAAAAACTTTGGATTCAGTCATCGTTTTTTTAATCTATTCATTAAAACATTCCGATTATTTACTACTTCTGGGTCTAGACCTCATTAGTACCAAAAATTAGCAATTATTTTAACAACAGACCCCATTAGTGTTATCTAAATTGGCATGCTTTCTGTCTTAATAGTTTATATAATAATGATTGTTCCAGCTAATCACTATAAATGAATACACTTATAGCCCTTCTTCTGTAATATTAGGGCTTTCTCAATATCTAATATTCAATCCAATTCTCTCCCCTTCTTTCGCAGTATTATGCCCACCTAGGTCACCTTATTTAATACAAAGTATGTTCTCAAAAATACTAGCGGTTAACACATTGAATATTAATATTCAGGTATTTAAAACCTAATTTTCCACAGGCATAATTTGACTCAAGTTGCCGATTCTTTTATTCACACCCCCTCTTCTAGTGTCACTCGGTGAGTATTCTCTCACTTTTGACCATGTCCTACTCACCACCCTTGAAATCCCAGATGTCGTTATCGGACTCACTCCCATCTGGCGCATTCAGCCGTTCTAGCGGCCCTTTACCCATTGACAATATGGTGAGATATTGTTGAAAGTTTGCCCTACACAATGAAAGAATCGTTAAGATATGTCTTTATGTTTCTCCCCTTCTATACAAGTGAAAAGAAAATAATAAGATATATAAAATTTATAAGATTTTATATCCAAAAAAAAATTAGAAAAAACACACTCCTATAATCGTTCCTAGTTTCTGAAGCCTTCTCCTCATTGTTAACAGGAATGTAAATAATAAGCAAAGGGCCAATTACCCTATTTTAACCCGCTCACAATACTCCAAAAATGAAAGGCACAAATTTGAGCCTATCACCTTACCATATCCGTCGATTGCCTACCCATCAACTGACACGTACATCTATGCCAACCTACCTACTCATTCATTATAAGAGTGACATATATCTTATATAAATAATTACTTTCTTATTATATAAATTTATAAATAGAGGGGCTACCAAATATTGTGTACATACCATATCTACTATTTAACTGGTAGTAACCTAATCACATGAATTATTTATACAGTCTATTACTATTAGCTTCCAGTTTATTGCTCTTGTAATATAACTAATAACATTGCTCAGTGAATTTATATTTATCTATAAATTATAAGCATAAATATTATTATGCTTATATTATTCTTATAGTCCAAACCAGCCTTTATTTAAGCATCATATTCACAAATAAATTAATATATCATGCTATATATATAAAATCCACATCCATAATGTGTTCTATCTCCATCAGGCGACTCAAAGGGCCTACATATATATAAATATTATACTATCCCAATTATTGTCATATATGATAGTTAATAGTTAAATAAACCTATATTATTTTGAGTTAAACCTCATAAGGTAGGTTGTAGTAAATAAACCCTACACTTTACTTATTATTAAAATTTCATTTTTGTGCCCAATAAAATAATACATTACTCCTGCCTATCAACCCAATTATAGAAGTTTTATCTCAAAGTAATTCAATTTTTATGATAATATAATTACTATTTATTTAGCATCCTTTATCAGTGGTGACCTGAAAAGTTGACCCTTTCTGAAATAGGGTGGTATCCTACTTTTTAAGTGATTATAATTTAATTATCTCTAGCTAAATAAATTTAATACTATATTAAAACCTATTAGCTATTTTATAATTAAGGTAGTCCTCTGGTCATAAATTATAATAGTCTTTAACCTAACATTATTATAGAGTGGAACCACAAATAAGTATAGAAGAGTGGCAAAACTCAACAGCACTATGAACTCAACCTCCTTGGTCAGGAAACAACTGTTCGACTCTTTCCACATTATACTATTGTCCCTGAATATTCTCATGGAAAAAGCGTGTTCTTCTATTCCCCATCTTAGTTGTACACCCACCGTTTTCTTTCGTTATAAGTTTCGTGACAAAATTCGATAGGCTCTCGTTCTCTTATCAATTATACTTCCGACACAAAAAAGACTACCAACAGTGAGCTGTAGCCCGACTTTCCACCGTATATTAATACAACAATATGACTAAAAATTATTATTTAATAAAAATTAAATAATAAGTTTTTTATAGTTACATTTATACGTGACTTACAATTAAAATGAATAAACGTGGGAACAACCCTTAGTCAAAATACTGTTTTACTAAGACGTGGCTCTGAAACCTGTTATTGAATTTGAGGGAAAAAATTGCTTGTGAAAAAACAATTGAAAGGACAAAAGTATACAGTAGTTATTGGGTCTGTCGCAACCGCGATGGCCGGGCATAAGGTCCAGTTTGATTTGAATTGGAAATGTTTCCGGTTCATTCATAAATACTTTTAGCTTTTAAGTTAGTTCTTAATTCTTTTTCACAAAAAAATATTGCTCGATACAGAACTCAGCAGAATCAGTACAGCATTGAACTGCATAAATGTCTCTGCAGCTGTGCTATGGTGAAGATAAGTCTAACTCGATAAACACAACAAAAAAATCTATTTTTTTTTTAAATATATCAGTGGTAACCCAAACCACATAACCGACAAAACATAGTATCCCACCAAACCACCGAGTGGAATTTCAACTCCTATCAGACTCACCGGACAGGAAAAAGCGAAGAAGCACAGATCGGACGAGAAAGGGAACTTTGCAACATATAGCTTCCAATCCTAAGACTTAGAACTGCATCGATTTAGTATTTAAATAGTATTTTAAATGGAAAATAGCAGGTATACAGAGAAGTTGACCTCGGATGTATGCAATGATGCAGATGCAATTATCTATGTGAGGTGCTGTGTTGCTGCTTCCAGAGAGAAAATGATCTCTGTAAGATTATAGCTATTTCTTGTTAACTGTTTCTGAGAGAAGGAATTGAGTTAGGAGACACAAGTATCGACCCAAAAAATGAACGAGGCTCCTCTGGGAATACGTATGGTGAGGTTGCTGTTTCTATATCGGTATTAGATTGCCATTCTCGGAAAATTGCAATCGGTGTCATATATGGTCTTCAAATATGGTGATAATATGTGTGTATAGGATATAGATTTTCATGAACCCCCTTATTTATCTAGAATTATGGTTATCTGATATTATGTGAGCCGTTAATACATTGTCATAAGATTATAATTTTTGCATAATATAACGTTCTTCCATTTGTCTAATTATTGATTTACGTATGTTATTTAAGCTCGATATTATTATTTTGACTCAGCAAATCTTTAGTTTTTGCTATGAGCAGGTTTGTGCAACTTATCATGTAAAAGAATATAGCATAAGAGTGGAAAAATATTACTTTCCTGAACTCTCCAGTCGAATAACGTTAGACTTTCCGCTACATTCTTTACTGAATAAACGCTTTTATAGATTCTGATCTACAAACCTAGTATCTACTCAGGGTTAATTATGCTAGCAGTGGTCACCTTTTCTCGTTGTTAAAACGATTATGGAGGCCATAAATCGGAGGCATTACTGAAAACGGATATGGGTTTGCAAGAAGCTGGCATCCCTGTGGTTAAATGACCTATTTAGAGCTTGTGC
Organism: Trachelipus rathkii; assembly: GCA_015478945.1. Classification (NCBI taxonomy): domain Eukaryota; kingdom Metazoa; phylum Arthropoda; class Malacostraca; order Isopoda; family Trachelipodidae; genus Trachelipus; species Trachelipus rathkii. The sequence goes on along the minus strand of JABUQX010035928.1, from coordinate 36,253 downwards.
AACGGCACAGTATTTCTCTAATATCCGTAGCAGTGCGAAAACAGCAAGTGCCACCTTCCTTAATCGTTGCACGCAAACCGTGGAGTAGAGTTTATCTTTTCTTCGGATACGGAAAATGAAAGAGTAAATATAATATATATAGGGTGTGAAGGATTTCGCTAGGATGGAGAAGTTCGGCTGCAAAACTCAGAAACCGATGATAAAAAGTTTATCATCTCCAAAAATGCCGGATATCGACTCAATGTTTGCCTCAGCTCTCTGTGTAGTGTAGGGGGTGAAGTTCGGTCTCTGAGACACGTGTGCTATGAGAAATGTGCACAAATTAACAAACACCTACAACGATTCCTGCAGAGCTCGAAAGCTTTCTGCAGAAACCGTGCGGCCAAGAAAAGAAAGAAAGTAGAGAAAAAGTAGATAACTCGAGAGAATTCAACTTCGCACATAGGTATAACACAGAAATGCCAAGTTTTCGTTTTTTATATCCCTCTCATTTAGTTGATAGCCACACAGTAGTACGTGACAAAGTGTTTTTGAAAATCTCGTAGGACTGCAGTAATTGTGTAATTCTGCTAATGCAATCTATACAAGTTTTGCTCAACTTATCTTTTATTAGGAATTGGAACGACAACTCGCGAGGTCTAGGGAAATTACGTCAAGCCCGGTAAGCAGCAAAGAAGGCCATATGTCCTTCAAATCGGAGTGAGAACAATGTTATTCGACTATTAAACTCGTATGAAACGAACTAATGAGAAGCGCTGCTTGAGACCGAATTGACCATTGCTGTGAGGAACGTCGAAAGGATGACCCTAATTGGCGTGATGTTAATAACTGCCTTCTTTGTGTCAGTGGTCTCTCATTGTAGGTCCAATGGGAACAGGTGATGAGAGGGAATCTCACCAAGATCGAACTTTGAAAAAAGATGTAATTGCTACCATCTACGGTTACAAGTGCAAAGAAATTTGTTGAAATGGTTGGATCAGACGTTTGTAAATAATTCGGTATCTTTGGTGTTTGTTGCTCAGAGAAGGGCAGTCATTCCAACGGGACTTCTTATAAGAGATACACGAGTGTGTAGAGTTCCAAGGTGCACCGCTTTGGTGCATACAGTTTACTGGCAAGGTACCATGTAAGGCAGTAGAGATAAATATCAATCTTGCCCTGTTAATTGGCTTGAATTACCACCAACGATCCCGACATCCAACTCAATGCTAAATCAGCTTCTTGCATGTCTTTTAGCTACCTCTCGTTAGTGAGGCGAAAAGTAAAAGTACGAGCGGGACGCCTGGTGCCAACTGTGGTTCGTGATTGGGCAGCCCCCGAGTCCGTGGCCTCCGGTAGAAATAATTGTGTGGGGTGAGGGGTGAACTCGGACCGCAAGCAAGAACTCGTTTATGCGTTGGGAGTTGAGTTTGTGAAGAGCAGGGTCGGGGTATTGTTATGCCGTTAAGCTCTAAGGTTGACTGAAATATGGGTGCCCTTACCTGACAGTGTGAGGTTTGAAACTGAGGAGTAATGGTGGTGATTTTGGAATGGTCGACATCCGTGGTAGTATAAGAGTGAGTTTCCGAATGTAGACATAAAGTTACTTTAATAATATGGTGATTAGTATTGAACGCCATGAAATAAAAATGGGAGATTTTGTTGTAAAATTCCAAAAGTGAATTATTAATAATAAAAATAAACCAACTAAGCTCTAACGTGAATTCACAAAAAAAAGGTCAGTAGCTCTAAAAAGTTTAAAGTAGAAAAAGTGATGTGTTGGAAACGCGGGTCAAGGGACCCGACAGGGTATCTGGAGCATCGGAGCCCACCTTTTATTGGTCGTTTTAATTATCCGATCTGCACATGCACTCACTCACCTTTACGGAACGCTCTTTATTCCAGTGTAAGTGACATTGAGAAGTTCTTATGGATACATTAAATGTATACCTTATTCCTCGAAAAAAATGTCTATTGGTGTTTCCTTGGAACCATTGTATGATAAATCAATGCTAATTATAATGTAAGCTTTTGCAAGGTGAAGAGAAGAAAAAGATCATCAGAATGATAATTCGGTAATAATTGAATGATGATGTCTCTCCTTAGTACGTAAAGAAGAAAGAGAAAATATATACTCGCGCACCGAATAATTTTAATCAAACCCAAAGAATAAGCGATCTGTTCCGGGTAGGTGTATTCGAACAGGTCCACCCCTTTACAGGAAATGAAAGCGTGGAAAGTCCTGTCTTGAGTGCATGAGGCAAACTGCCAGCTCCCTGGTCCGTTTCACGTCTCGATAAAAGGTGCAGGGGGTTTGCACCCTTCTTAGCTTGCGCTATAGCCAAAGGTGTCTCGGTGGTGATTAGTAGCGTAGTCCATTTGGGATGGTGCGACTATTAGCAGAAAGAGAACGACCTATAAAGGAGTTCCTCCTTCCGGAGGATGAACGGGAGTTCCTGGAGTTAAACCGAAAATTTACCGACAAAATCCTGACCTCTTCTGTGAGGTCAGGCTAGCCTTGTTCAACTACAGATAACCTTGTTTCAACAGGTGCATGTTGTCCGGGAGGGATAGCCCATGTAGGAGTGGAAAGGGGATGATGACTATAAAAGATATGCGCGAGCAGCCGACATTAGTGAGGGACACACGTAGATTTACCACAGAAGGGGAAAAAAAAAAAAATCCAAAAAGTGCATTAGGCGGAGATGTCGGAGGGGAGGGACAGTTATGCCTAAGTGGTCCGGGAGTCACCCGGTGTCCCGACGGCTATATATTATATATATATATATATATATATATATAATATATATATAATATATATATATAATATATATACTATAGTATAATATATATATATATAATTATAATATATATATATATAATAATATATATTAAGCACGGCGGACTTGTGATGGGGCCCGCCTTCTTTAGGAGGGTGTGATTCGGTTCCCACTCTAAATAAAAAAAATAATAATAATAATAAAAAAAATGTTCAGGGTAGGCAGAGACAGACAATCAACATATCTTAATATGCCACGATCGGAGATATATTAGTACTACAAGGTTTTTATTTTAGATCGAGATGCTTTGAGATGTCTAGAAAGTTTTTATTATTTGTTAAAAAAATGTTACAAGAAATTAGGGTACACAAATGCACTTCAATTTAGAACGCATGTACAAACCTTTTCTGCTGAAAATTCACATTTCATGTGGACGTTTTTTTCTTGTCTCAACAGTTACTCTTTAGTTAGAATAAAATATGACAGATGGCAAATATATTGTAGATGGATTATTAATCTATTTTTTCAGTGGGATACCACTCGAGTATCTGTTAGCCTTGCTTACGAACTGGCAAGAGTTCAAAAATTGTTTTTTTGATCCAAAACCAGTTATTAGTTTGGCAAAAATCGAGAACGGGGCCCAAATAAAATAAAACTCGGTTCCGAATATGATCACCCTGGCGTATCCAAACAAATTGGGACAATTCTGTCTGCAGGAAGGTATGGGAGGAGAGGAACCCATTTGCGGTATCCTCCCTCTCCTTCACAAGGGGACCACACAAGGTGTTGGTCGCTCCAGTTTATTGTATTTTTCCATAATGTCGAAGTCAATATTGTTATTACTTAGCGATTATAATTGAAGTAATTTAAACCTAAATAGAAAGTACTTATATAAGTGAAAATTAAAAAAAAAAATAGCTACTATAAATTATATAAAAAGATATATACGCACTGTACCTATATAGCGCAACTCCAAAACCTAGTGTCAATCCACACAAATTTTTGAGCGGAAGTGCAGGTGTGAATCGGACCACATATTCTCCTGTTAGTCTATTTTATGTTATCAATTATTTGAACAGTCTTTAACTTTATACGAGCATATCCATTTTAATACTTGATAAATAATTTATATTAAGTTAAAAATTCAATAATCGGGATCCGAAATTTTGCAGAAGAAAAATTTTGAAACTGGAGAAATGAGGTACCACAACATAATGTATGTGAAAGGAAGAAATGGTGAGTACCGAATAGGTACGCCCTCTCTCATCAGTGTTCGGTGAGGGTGGGCATGCTAAGTGCAGTCCATGTCAAACTTAATAAAACTATTATTATTAAGAATTTACCGTAACATATAAATGGTACAAGATGACCGAATAAAAGCACCCTTTTCATTTTCAAAAAAAAAAAAAAAAATTTCAAAAAGAGTACTAGGGGAGAGTCGGGAGACGTGGAGAGAGGTTTATACCTGGACAAGTTAGGTCCAATCAAGCCCCGGCCTGATGCTATATATAAAGTAGTACGTGAATATAGCCTCAAAATATTGTCATACTATAGATTAATATCTATTCATGTAGAGTGATATATTATATTATATAATATATATTATATAATAGGTATATATAGTAGTATATATATAATATAGTATATATATTATAAAGGTAATGTGCTCAATCTTTCAGGTGCAATCTAAAATTTGTAAAATAGGATTTGGTCATGGTTCTGGTGGGTCAAATACTTAGCGCAGATGATCCGGCTGTATTCGTTAAGTTCTGCTAGGCTGCTCTCTAGTTGAAGCCTCGGACTTCGTTAATCCCAGCAGTGGTTGGGAAATAAATGCTATTAGGGGTATATATATATATATATATATATATATATATATATATATAATATAATCAGTATATATATATATATATCAGGAACCAGAGTGACTTCCGGTATAATTATCCTCGTACATTGAAATAGGGTAATATATGAAATGATAATAGCCTGCAATAGGGGTGTTTGGATGATTTAATACATCCTCTATAGGCATTATTATATAAAGTCATTAAATGATGAAAGAATATATATATATATATGGTAAATAAAATAATTACAGGTTGATATAGAATATTATTATCGTATATTATTATAATACTTATAGAGCTAAGGTAAACAATTAATATTGGTTCAAAGTCTCATCTCAGGCTCATACTAATAAATAATGTTAATTAAGTGTACATTTATTTTTTAGTAGGAATAAAATGGCAGCATTTATAAAAAATATTAACCAGAAAATGTATCAAAAATGTTATCAAAAATGTATTAAAAATGTTAATCAAAAGTATTATCAAAAAATGAAGAATTTCAAGAAACAGGGATGTGAAGAGAAACACATATATTATAAAACCATTACCTCACTATGAATTATAGGAGAATTATAAAATACTTTGCAATTACTTTAATCATTTTTTTATTCAAATAACCAAATATATTTTTTTTTATTGTTATTACTTAATAATTCAGATTAATTAAGTGCTCTTCCTGCTATTTGATGGCGGGAAAGTATTATTTACTTGACTGAGCTTTCATTTGTGAACTGGTGTTGATAATAGTTAATTTGATATTATATATATTTATTAGGGAGGTGATAATATCTTGAGTAATAGTATATTATAGTAGTATATATAATATATGAGCCAATAGAGGTCTCATGGGATTTTACCATAATGAACTATTAGTGAGTATTTTCATCATGGTTTTATAGTATAATTTTTTAAGGAATATCTAGTAAAGGCGAATCAATATAATAGATAATATATATATTTTATTACTATTTATTTAATTTATTACTGTACCACATAGCCGACGTTGCACAAACTTCCTGTTCACGGTCCACTATTCGCTAGAGAGTGAGTGTCCACACCCATCTTGGGTTTCATGTTGATGGAGCAGAAGTAGTTCCATTCTGCTCGCGCTTATGGTTTCTGACCAAGTGGAATTGTGCAAGGGCGTATTAGGCCGATAGGGCAAAGCGCCTGCTTTCAGCGCGACTGTTAGTTATGTGGTACCACATTGTGGTCGAATGCTTGGTGCTCAGCCGTTTAAGCGCGTGTGATGGAGGTACCGTCCAGTGAAAAAGGATGGTTTTGTGAGTAGCACGACTAAAAAAGTTCTCTTCATATTAAAATTACTGTTTTATTTAATTTTCCCTCATTAACATAAAACGCTCAGATGCAAGTTGTCAGCATGGTATGTATTTTTGTACATGGACAGCTGCTCCAATAGTTTGGAAGCGGCCTTTGGAATTTTGAATAAAATAAAAAACCTAGTATTTTTGTATTTGGAATTTTGTTTGGGCCAAGGTTTGAACCAAGGGTTTGACAAAGGTTTGGACCAAGGTTTGGAATGGCTTGAAGGTTTGGACCCCAAAAACTGAAAGTGAGAATCAAAGGGAATACTTTAGTTTTTCTTTTGGGTTTAAGAAAATAACTGAAAAAATGCGCGCATCCTAGATTATTATGATTACTCATAACATGGATGCATTCCCATTCGTGGGGAATAATCTAATGATATTCACGGACACTTTTCATATGCCAATGGATAAGTCGATTGAGATAAGTTGAGTTGGAATTTTGTGAGATGTTAGTGTGGCACATATGCTATGAGGTCATATCGATTTCCTTCTTGTGAAGCAATCTTGTTCGCTCTAGTGGCTAGTAGAAAGGATCCTCTATTCAGTTAGTAGCCATAATGCAGATGGATATTATGCGTGGTGTATTGAGATTAAGTGTTTGAATTGACATTACAACGAATTGCAATAATGCGCGGGCGCTGTAATGGCAAATAAACTTATGTCTTAACTTGACATATATATATATCAATTATTGTCCAGCGCATGGATTACGGATCATTAGAAAAAACAATACTATGGTCTACATTTCAAATAATTCAGTTAGCCGATTACTTGAATGCAATCCATACTATTTAAAATTGGTGGTTGGTTTGGCATTAGCTAACATATGCTACATAACAGTATGAAGGTACCTCTCGTGCTACCGTAAATATGTTCACATCAAAACAATGATTTCTCTTTTGGCTGATCGGACATAGTAATGCCCGTTCAAAACATGGTTTGCATGTCTTAAATAAACACTTTCCCGAGATCGAATTAGCCGATAGAACGTTCTGAAAAATCCATTGCTAATATAGTTTAAGTGACTCCACCTCTAGGTGAGAAAAATCGGTTGCCGGTATGGTTCTTTGTTAAAAGCCGAAGGCTGGGAAAAACCCAGGTCACGGATGGGGGTGGAAGAAAGACGAGTCTATACGAGTTTTATCTCATCATTATCTTGTTTAAAAAATGCCTTCAAACACGTCTGGCTCGAAATATAAATTAATATGAATAATCAATAATAGAAAGAATTATATATTTATTAACCACCATTTGTATTTCACTTGTCTCCAACAGCACTATACAGCCGCTCATTCATGTGAATTAAGTTAATTTGGGTGTTTTATAGCACAAATATTCATTGTTTAAAGTAAATTACTATCTTAATCGCATTAATATACAAAAATTATAATAAGACATAAATTATAAATCGTACTGGCCATTCAAGTCTAAAATAAATAATTTACCAAGATTTGTATATAAAACAATTAAAAAAAATAAACCAAATAATAAATTTTATTAAATTAGCTAAAAAATATTCTAATGACTCATGTATATATAGTGAATTAACTTATATCAGTTTAGTAATAATAATAGATATCAGAATTTGATTAATATTTATATAATATGAATGCATATATTGGGAATTACTAATATTTATAAACCTTAATTTACCATTGTAAATATATAATAATAATATATAATAATATTTAATATAAAAATATATAATATTATAAAGTCTCTGATTTTTAAAAGGATGATAAGTTCCCTTGCGCTAATCTCTAATGTTAATTGGAAAAACTGGATAAAATTAATCGATATTAAATCCATGTAGGAAGGTATATATAAAACTAAGGCGCGGTTTTGGTTGTATCTTTTTTTTATCTACAGGGTCACTTCCTCATGTCTGTGATTTATATATTAGATATGAGTCTCAAATATAAAAACTTTATTATATAAAAAATACAACTTTAATGTCAATTGTAACCTTTTATACTACATTATTTATTTTAAAGTTGCACGAAGCAGGACAAATTCCTTGTTTTTACAGAAATTACTCGCTATTAATACATTATTCTATTCACCATACATTCATAACTTTATATTATATTTTTATATCATTTTAGGATAAAAAAAAAAAGGTTTTGGAAAATTTTAATAACATCTTATCTAAGTTATTTATATAATAAGTTAAGCTCCTTACTTGTGGATATTAAAGTGTAAAAATATTGTGATAAACTATTTTTACTTAATTAAAAGATTATTAGGAGAAAATGATTGTATAATTTAAATTGAGTTAGGTGAGAATTTTTTTTTCCATCAAAAAAGTTCACATTGAAATATGGGCATTATTAAGCTTAAGGTTAGGAATAGGTTCTCCCCATACTTAACCTACCATATACTAAAAGGAGGGAGAGCTCACTCACAACATTCCCTTATTTTTTTTATATTAAAAATGAATTTGATGCAAATTTATTTAATTAAATTTATTTAAGTTAGGAAGAAGTGTAATTTTAATGTTATATCAATTTTATTATCTCAACATAGGAAAAACACGTGTCTTTATCAATTAAGTTTATCTACTATTTCATAAATTGGGATACTTCATTAACTATATTTCATAAATAGCATCACTCAACTTAATTTGCAACTATACATATTTAATATAATGATGAAAAATTAAAATAAAGATTATAGTATTCATATCGCCACCCTGCCATACCTTAACTCACGCATTTGCTTAGCAACTTGAGTGATCAATCGTTTGGAGTTTTGATAACTTGCCGCAATCTTTCTACACACATGGTCTTTAATAAGGGCAAAAAAGAAAATGTCATATACCTAGCATAGAAAAAACTTTCAACTGACGTGTATTGGTGAGTTGTTTTATTTTTTCTATTCTTAATATATTATATAATTCTATATAATAAGCAAATAACTAAATATAATCAGTTATATAAATATACGGTCCTACTCTCAATGTAAAGAACAATTTTTAGACTTATACAAGAAGATTTATATTAATAACTCTACTCTTTAAAAGTTTGGACAATGTTTGTTGAGAGAACCAAAACGCACAGAATCTATCAATAACAATAAATGATGTTTAATTGACTGGTTTTCTCTCACCGGCAGAATAACGCCTCCAATATTTTAATTTGAGGGGGAAGTAATGGACTTGAGGTTTTTTCAAATGCACAAAAAATCTATTCAAAAATATTATTCCACCTATATTATTATGGATCCATTTATATCATTTTTTGACGTTCCTCGAATATTAATTTTCAGGTTATATATACATAACATTAATAAGTGGAGTGGAAATAAATAAACTATTTCTATAAATTGTATATAGAGAAAATAAAAACTATATATAATAATATAATATATGATAATATAATCTTTCAAAAATATTTTCAATTTTATCTAATAATTAAAATATTTTATATAATCAATATATTAAAAATAATAAAGGTAATAAAATTTAAGAATAATTTTTTTTAGTACTCATGGATTTTAGAACACTTTTTTATAACTAGGTATATAATATTAATATATATATATATTGATACAATGAATTATAATAAATACTTATATATTTAATACTTGCAGTAAATCAGCTCTATATTATGCAGGATGTTTTAGTTATATTATATTTATATGTGATATTACGTGACAAAAACCGTGAAGCTCAAAGACAAATTATAGACTATTTATCTCTTAATCAACTGTATTATATATAATATATTATAAACAAATTACTTCTATATTTTCCTACTTGTAGAATATCACTGGTGATAGGGGTTTGATTTACACTATATATATAGTAATATTAATATATATATATATAATTATCTCCGAAAAGTAGGGATCGAGCCAGTTGGTCCACTTGTGTGAAATTCACTGGATTGGGAGTGAACCAACATCTTTCTATCCCGGAAAACTCTTTGATCCTAGGACTCTAAGCAAAACTCTAGAAAAACCAATTTCTCGGCTACACAGAGTAAATCTGTGTATAACTTAAACAAATCTTATCATAACCTTAACTAGGATGGCCTAAAATGACCTCAAGGCCCGTTCAGTTTTTTATAAAGGAAACCTATAGGAAAATTTTAAACATGTTTTATTAACTCGTCGATCTTCACAATATCATTCTTTCTTTATTCCTCATAATGTTATTTATTTTTGTCTATCCTGTTGATTTTATTGTGTCAAAAATTAATAATATAGGGATAATTTTACAACTTTCTACATTATTAAAAAATATGTTTTTATTTTTCAACAATATATATAACTACATTGAGATATATATATTATTAATATTTTAAATATCGATTTAATATCAGAAAAATGCTACAAAAATTTAAATAAATATAATATAATTAGATATATATTTATTATGATCTCAAAAGTTGATAACTATGGAAAAAACTATTATATTTAAGTGAAATAAATCATTCAAATCAAAACTTAGTTTATTATATTATATTTTAAAAAAAAAAATAAACAATTAAAACTTTCCATTGCTTTAGTTGCTAATGTTATCTTTAGCTCATTTAAAATTCTCATAATTAGTTTAATTGTATAGATTTATAATTAGAAAATTTATACACATGATAAAATTTTACTTTAGACTAACTAATCTAGATTAATTTACTAATACATTCCAATTATAATAAAAAAACTTAAAATATTATTTCTTATAAGAACGTAAACTCCATTTTTATTTTATTTTTTTAATACAAACCTCTTTATATGAATAAAGTGGTGATAAAGAGGGTGAGTAAATTATGACAATAATTTTTAAAAGGGAAATATTGCTAATAGTAATAATACCATTCTGAGCACTTAATTAATTTATACCTATATAATAATTCAATATATAACCTGAACTAGTTTATAGGGTATTATATTCATACTATAATAGATAATTATAGAGATATACCTACATACCTGATATACCATAATGTGAATTACAATCCCGCTATTCTGATATATATATAACCTCAGAAGTATATATATATATATATATTATATATATATTATATATATATATATATATATATATATACTATAACCCTAGTAATGTAGATATTATTAGTGTAATGTTGTAATAATAACTTCATTAATGAGATGGAGTTCTATTGGCAAGCATTTGCTTATAATATATCTTAACTATTTTAGTATTTATATTAATACTATAACTACTTATATAATTAATTACTATATAATTATATTATTATTATTATTTTTGTGAGAAGATTGAATAAGTCCTTTGTTTAGTGACGTATAAAATATCAAATTAATTAAGCTAAAGAGTTCTGTAGAGTCCAAATAATAATGTTAATAATTAATGTAAATAAGGTCTTAATGGGATTATGCTGAGACTTAAAATATATAAAAGTTAGCGTAGATAAGGGTATTATATGGTTTATTAACCCCCGTAATAGATTTTTTATGAATTAAAAAATCTGTTGCATCACCGATATTGGTTAATGCTATTTATATAAGTATGTAATAAAGAAACATAATAAGTGAGACATACTATACAAGGGTACTATATATAATATATATGTATATAGTAGTATATAGTATATTAGTATATATTATATGGTATCTTCTTAGAGGATATAAAATAAATAGTTATCGCCTTCTCAAAGTTATTGGAATTTTTACCCACAGGTATTTTTAATAAAAAATTAATTCTAGTTTTGATATAGATAACATAAGAAAAATATACACTCATATAGAAATTATTTGGGTTTATATCTATAACTAAATTTCATTATTACATTAAAACCTATTACATAGGTAGATGGGCCCTTATAAAAACGAAGAGGCAAAGCATGTGATGACTCACATAATGATTTTTTTATTATAATTAGATAAAAGCCTGTTGTATATATATAGAGGGGTAAATTTTTTAGATATAAACTTTAAAACTGACAGGCTTAGTAACTTTTTATTTTCTCGTAACTTTTAAATCATTTATATATATATTTTTATTTATATTCATATATATATTATAAATTGGATCAAATGCATCTGCCTTCCCTTGTAATTAATAATAACTGTTAAAGGAACCAGTAGCGGTTTTCATAAAATTGTTACTCCCCCGCTCCTAGCAAACCAGATAGCTTCATTTATTAAAAGTGCAATCAACTTTCTATAACATGGATATATACATCTTACACAAATGACAAGGGAAAAAGTATGGCACAAATAAAAAAACTCTCAATAGTGAAAGAGAAATCCGAAAATTCAGAAAATTCTCGATAGAAAATGTCGCTTCTTGGCGTCTATAAGCAATCGTATAAATAATAGAGTTTCGCTCATCCTCAAGCAATGCTCTCTCATTTAACGTGATTGTTTTAATATTAAATGAGGAGTAGATATTTTTATTCTAAATTTTAAATCTAGCATATATACTTTATAGTCTCTATTCTCTCTCCCTATAAATCATTGCATATTTAATTTGTTATAAGTATATTGTCTTGTCCTGTCTTCAATCTTAGCCTTATATGAACTCTTCTGTAACAATGATTGTGTGAGTCAGATACTAACCTTTTACCTCATGTAATTTTCCTACTTTAAACATCGCATTCAAAAGTGCTTCAATTGTATTAACACATCTCTTACACATGAAACCCGAAATATCCTAAACACATTTATATTAAAAATGTTCTTTCAAGCAAATTCAAATACATTAATAAAAATACTAAGAGAAGAATAACATATAATAATAATAGTAATTGGGACAATGATTACTTGATAAGGAAGAAGGTGTGACCCCTCCAATAAGGTAGGTCATCAAAAATAAAATTTTCTTAAGCAATACTTAAATTACGACAGTTTACTGATAACTTAATATATAATAAATGAGGCTAATAATTGCAATCAGCATTCAATGTTCAATGAATAATTAAGATAACTCATCTACACTCTCAAACTAAACTATGACCTCAATATAATAAACTATATAATATCCTTTATGCATCATATATAACTTAAATGGTGTATAATAATTTCTAAATAGGGATTTTTGCATCCAAAGACAAGTATTTGAAGGGGGCGATAGAGGTTACGCAATGAGACATATCTTTTATAAGTACATCCAGAATAAAATAATTAAATATTTTGTTACTACTCTTCTTTATTTTATTCTATAAAGGTTTCACAACATATCTTATTTTCTTTACTAAAGATAGAAAAACTAAATTACTATAATAAATTCTATCATATCAAAAAAACTAATATCTCTCTGATAGCCAGATAATTCAATAGGACTCTTTACTTAAAAGAACTACAAGAAATCAACTATACTAGGTTGATTTTTCTATATTCCTTTACTTGAAACACCGCGACTCATCAGGCTCTTCTATTCCTCTTTCTTTGTGGACATTGTTGTACTTTATAAAATAGGCAATAGTAAGATTCTTTGACATTATGTGAGTGTATATATTTCATATTAAAGGCTTTCGATAAAGTCTGGCACCCAAAGACACTTAATTACTATCTAAAATTGAGTGTATTTTGTAGCTAGATTGAAATGTGAAAAACAAAAAATTGGCAGTCGTCATTTATATTAGCTTGTATACAATTTAGTAACCAATTACTCTGAATTGCGAATTCACAGTTGTAAGTTATACTAGGACTGGCAATGGTCTTGCTCCCAGTAGAATAGACGATAATTTAAATATAATAACCTTTTATACAACATCTTATCAGACAATTTATGTGATTATGTTTAACCTCAGAAAATGTCTGTGCTACCCCCAAACTCATATTCATCAATGTTATTGGCATCATGGACTTTCAATGCTCGTTTGATTTCATTATTCAGGGGTTCGCTCTTCCTAGCTATGATTAAGAATTTTGGTTGTATCTACATATAATATTTTCCCAACCTTTCTTTTCGACTTAGCTTTTATGCGGGCCTTCTATAAACTACCTATCTATCGATCCATTTAATACATTACATACACAATTATACTGTATATAACATATCGAAACCCCGGAAAATTTCCGAACTTACGCCAAGACGCGAATGTCCCTTGGTATGAACAAACAACAATGGGACCTGAAATGGTTTCACCATCAACTAACGCTTGCGCTATCTCTCTATAATTGATTACCACCACTTACTATGTTGTCCTGGAATTGGTAAAATTCTAACGTCTGAACTTAGGAGAGCCTATATCTTCATAAAATCATTATCTTTTTAAGAGAGACATAGCGTTTACTCACGTCCAACAGTTCTTTCCATCTTCCCTAGCGCACTCTCAGTCAGGACTGTTTCGTTTTCTTATTTGTATTTCTTTTGTTTTTTTTCAGTTTTTTTATTTTCATTTTGTTTTTTATTTTTTATTCGCTCTTAACTTATTTTGTTCGATCTTGCACTTTAGTCGGGTCGATTTGGGGCTTGCGTCGCTTCTACGCTAAATAAAATGGACGGTGACAACCCCTCATGGCTACGTTCTGTGCATCTTGCTACTCTGATATTGTGTGGTATTTTCGCTTACAGCTCTCTTCACATCGCTTTAAGCATCGATATCGGCACGTTTCCAGAACAAGGCCTGTAACTCTCGAGGTAAAAGATGGTTAATTCAAGGAGTCTTGTTAATTGTCGGTTTTTTGACTAAGCAGTTTTTTGGGTATGTCAAGTTTCGATTTAAAACTGAGCATATTGTGTCTAATTTCTCTTCTTTTCGTAACCGTAGGATGCTGCTATCTCTTTTTCATATGGTCTCCCACTTCGAAACCCAATCGATAGTTTTTGTTCTACTAGGCCATTTATGACGTCGTTAATTCACAAATTTGTGGTACGCGGATTCGTTACGTCACGATAAAGAGTGTGGAATAATTTTCTCCGATGATCTATCTGTGGCTACTCTTCCACTTAACTCATAATTCATTTTCATGTTATGAAATTCATTGCAGGCATGCGACACCTTTTTCTCGTAACGAGACCACATTGCATGGGGAATTGTCTTCAGCTTCATCAAACGATAAGTTACAGCTAACCTCACTTGAGTTCTACCTATTAACATTTAGCGAGAATCTTGTATAGCCCTACTTAGCTCAAAATAAGCAATCTCTAAAAACTCTCCTAAGTAAAATCTGAACCTTTGGCTTCACTCGTATTCCATGAATGTGTAGGTAACTAAAGCATCATGCCATACTGATCACCTAAGAACCAATCCTCATATCGGAACCTACCTTAAATTTTCCCTCATTAACATCAACTTTCGTGATACCGATATCTTAGGTCATTCGCTCTATCATATATTCTCATTCTCCTCTCCTTGATTGGTCCACATGTACTATATTGCCTTTTAGTGTACATCTGACTCGTGGATTGCAATGCTAATGTTGGACTCCTTTCTTTTGAGATTTCTTAGTGAATGTCGGAAGGAAGAGAAGTTATCTTAGTCGCTCGATTGTTAAATGTTACCAAACTGGGGCTCACATTCTGGTGCTTAAAGATGGCAATATATAGTACTCACAAAAAACCAGATAGTTCAAACTTGACTAGTGAAGATAGTGTTCTATCTGAACTGGGCACCCTTCCCCAGAATAGAAGTGGAAGGAATCAAAAATATAATAATAATAATATATATATATATATATTATATATATATATAATATATATATATATATATAATATATTATATATATACGTTTCAAACTAATATTCTCATATAATGTTCTCAATACTTAACAACTTTCTCCTCTCATACATAGTGTTGAAGCACTCACATTGAGTCCCTAAAATCTATGTATTTGTGAGAAATAAATGGAATGCCGCTCTAGAATCCCATATAGATAAGTTCTAAACATATCGTCCTTCGTATCTTTAGCTCCTTCTCTTTGTGTATTTATTATCTAGTCATTCTTTTGTAAAACCCTTCTTGCAACTCTTCACATCTCCTAGCAATGCGATCTCGTCGAGAATCTCTTTTTTCGATCATAGCTTTCCTCGAAGTCGCCAGTACCGGTGCTTTGACGTGCAGGTTCGAGCGTCGCTTGGGGCGCACTGTAATACTTTCTCTCTATTTAACCGTCAGCTTTTATGGCGCTTATTGCGTCTTCCGTCTCTTACCGCAATTACAACTTGACAATATTAAGTTGTACCGGTTTCGTTCTCTCCCTCTCTCGATGTATATTCCAAACTTTTCTCAACAGCTGCTTAGGAAATCGAAATTTAAATTGTGTTTTTCGAGGTTACTTAATCTTTAGTAAACTCATCCCATTCCTTTTTGAGTATCTGTAAATATTACCGCCTTACTCTTTGTCCAAATCTATTCGGTCAAACTTGTTCAAGTTGCAGGAACCTGATATATTTTTAAATATTCGATAAGTACTTAAATTGTTGATATATATATATATATTCGAACTTTTTCTTCTTTTTATCTGTTCTAAATAGTGCTATTTAAATTTGCCTCATTCCGAACTTGATCTCATGTTCTAAATACTGTTCAAATATTTTATTTTGCTTATTTCATACACTACCGTATAATTATTTTGCTTATAATTAAAACTATAACTCTATCACTACATTATGCCGATGACTCGAGGCCTCATTCATTTATTCAACTCATATGCAATATTATATCTGCACCACATATCTATTTGCACATATCTAAGTAATTTTTCCTTTCTCGTCTCTAAAGTACTCACTTTCTATATCTATATCCTCCGCTGATGCTGCGACAGGGGAAGTGTTTTCGCTGCAATAGGTTTACGCAGTAAACGTAAGAAGGATTCTCTCCGTCACTCAATACCTTACCGTGATATATCATTTAGTTCTTTAATGCAAACTACAACGTGAGATCTAATAGCACATTCTCCTTCTCTAAACACCTACCTCATGTTCTGTAATACTTTTTCCTTAGATATTTGTAGTCCAGGGAATTGTGTCATTCCATCATCTCGATACTCATGTGGTTTGACTGTGAAAATTTCTCCCTATAAGTGTGAGCAATTTAAAACATCCTTAAACGCCTTGAACATAAACAAAAAATAGCTGTCGCTGACTTGTGAAAACCATCCCACATCAGACCATATGAATAATCGTCATGCTCGCACAATTTATACAATAGGCATGCCTCAAAGAAACTGGTGGAGTTCTGTTTTAGACTGCGAGACTTTTTTCCTCTTCTCAGTTTACTCCAGCTATACATGGGTCTCATTGTCCGTCCTTGGGTAAAATTTAGTGTAGTTACTTGTTCTAACTATTTAACCTTACTCTAGCCTAACACAATCTAGCATAATCTAATATGCATAGCCTAACAGCCCTAATCTAAACAATTTTTCGATAATTTGTGTATGTTCGCTGAAACTACCGGATATCAATTTAAATATAATATATAAGGATTAAGGCATTCTATTCCACTCGAAAATTAAAGCTACGGGTTGGTTTTAAAGTCAAGTTGATTTTCGCTTCATAAACTTTCCTCTCTTATAGTCTCGTTCTATCTACCCCTCAAGCGGTTGCATCCTTTTTTATACTAACCCTATCGCTGTGAATAGTGCTCGCTCATAATCAAATCATCTCCTTTGAGAGGATCTTCTAAAGTCAGTTTACTCGACATAATCTCATCTTTTCTCTGTTCAGCGTTCCTGGTCCTGAACAATCCGCAATCATTATTCTTTCATGTAGTCCAACAGTGAAAGTGAAGCATTTACTTCCTCTAATTTCCCCACTTTTCTTCTAAAACCATTTTAAATACCGTACACCGGAAAATGTAAGCAGCTGTTATGGTCTAAGTCCTTTCTCTGACTGCTGGGATATATATTGTAGAAAGTGAAGGTAACAAGCATCCACACCTTCTATCTTGGATGAGCTGTTTAGAAAGTTACAACTCTATATATATACAAGACTAAGTGTTGATGGGTAGCTTTACATTTGCTACTGGATGTATATAATTGCCACAATATATCAATTGATTATATATTTTTTATAATTATTATATTTTATAATAATTTATTATTTGAATATAAAATATTAAACATATATTTATTTGCATTTGCTGTTCCTTATATACGATTATGGTCACAAACATCGATGGAAATTTTTTCCTTTCGAAGAATAATTAAAATGGCTTTTTTTTTTATCACAATTTTTACCTCATAAAAGGCTGGGTATATTTAAGAACTTAAAGAATTTGGTGTTCGATAATATAAGAGTTATCAATTCAAAAACATTTGTGGTTTTTTTTAAAGAATTATAATAAAGAGCCACTTCTTCCGGGTACATCATAAAAGATTCTATAAAATAGTTAATTGATCTCTTAATTGTAATTATTTATTTTGTCTCTAATTGTTTAATTATTAATTATTTTGTTATATTAAAATCTAAGGAAAATATAAGTTTATTAATTACAAAATATCTTGTTCTGTAAAGAGGAAAAAGATAATTAATATACTTGAATAAATAATTTGTAAGTTAAGGAATGACTACAAGAAGCTACAACGAAAGTTTAGAGGAAGGAACAAAACAAAGGAAGCTACAGTGAAAAGTAAAGATTAAAACTATTTGATTCAAGTTATGCTCTCATACTGAGAGTACGTTAATAAAAGTTACTCCTCTAAAGTCAGTAAAATCAAATATCAATTACGGACCCCTGGGAGGTTCCTAAGGTATCCTTTTACTATTAGCATATATATATATATATATAATATAACTATATTTATATATATATATAAATTATATATATTATAAATATAATTTTTATATATTTATATTATATATATATTATTAGTATATATATATATATATAATATTATTATATAAAGACTATTGTAAATATAATTGGATAGGATCTTTAGTAGATTCATATTAACAACCTCATCAATACAACAAACGACCTCAATAAGACAGTGCCGACTGGCAAATTCCTACAGTAATCCCCCTAGAGATGATGGTAGGGTCATAAGACGATATCACGAAGGATATCTTGAGGTGCCCGAGTGTACTTGCTATTTATCGAAAGGGTACAGTGTTGTGCCAGAAAACACACCTGAAGGGATGTATTTCGAGGTGTCCGTCGTAAGGCAGATTTCACAGGTTGAGGGGCCAGTCGTGAGGGACTTCCATGAAATTGAGGTAAATTACGAGAAGGAGGTGGTATCGATGAAAAGGTAATAAGATCGAGAGAGATCAGTGAAGAATTGAAACATTGATTAATATTATGTATAACGATATAGAGGTAGAGAAGAATACTTATACAGTAGAAATACGGGTGATGATTTATATATTATAGTAGTCATGAATAACCTGAGTAAAGTAATTAGGAAGTATTATATAGAAATGACACAGGAAGAGAAAAACACTACTGGATACTAGAGAGATAGGATATATATAAGCGTTAACATGAGTTAGTATCATAATTTATTGATCATGTCGGTAAATTCAGACTCAGATTCCATATAAGTGATCTGGTTTATTTTAAGTTTTATTTATCTAAAGGAAAATGTAATTTCCTCTCATAGTTAGTCTAGCAACGTTTAATATTGAACTTATGAGTTAAAAAGAATTTTGTAATATATATAATATATATATAATATATAATATATTTATACCATATATTATATGAACGCATACCACATCGAATGGTTCGGAACTCTCCACTACCAGAGCAAGAGTAGGAAGGACTGTAAATTGTCGCAATCACTTTTTAAAAACTGCTTTAAACTAAAGATATCCAGAAAGTTAAGATTCCCAAATTAACCGGATCTAATACAACGAAAAAGAGAGCGAGCTGAATAACCAAGAGAAAAAAGACACCATTTTTCCCCCCCCACTTTTTTTTTTTTTCCTGGTTTCTTTTTTTTTTCATATTAATACTTGATAAAATAAAATAATTAGCATATTATTATTATATATGAGAGAGATTTGATTAAAGTGATATTTATTATTATAGTAAATATTATTATTATTATATTATTGATATTGTATTCATTTTAATTATTGAGTGTAATTAAAAATTATTATTATTATATATTACTACAACTTATCCACATCTTTATTGCTTTTGACATTATATTTGTATATAGTTTAATTATTGTCATGAATACAGACATTAAAATTTTTATGTATGTTTATTTATAATATTTTTTTATGTACATTATTAAATTTATGTTATTATTATTATTATAATGAAATACAAATAATAAAAACGCGGGTTCAAATTTGCGGTTTGTTACGGTCGAAAAACGAAATAAAAATATGAATTAAGAAAAAAAAAAAACACAAAGAATGAGGTTCGGAAAAGCCAATCTTGGTAAATGGGCGCAACAATTTTATCTTCTAGCTAAAAAACACACACACAGAGCAGGATGTTGACACCACATCTTAAGGTAGAAATCTATAGATAATAAACCGCACAAGTTTAAGGACCTAAACCTATTTCGAATAGAGAGTAATATTTTAAGCGTGTTTAAACAAACACGCAAGAACTGCCTCTCGTAAAGGAAAATAAAATATAAAGAAGACTATATTAAAAAGTTTAATAGTAATTAAGTATATGTTTACACACCATTGAGATACACCAGACTACACTGAGATACAGATTTAAAGCATAAATAAACCAATAAAGATAATACATGAATATTGATTTTGTACTATGTCTGCAGAAATGGAAGAATTGATGTTTTGGTAGTTCGTTTCATTTTAGGTTATATATATCGATCTATTGATGAAATTATTACTCTCTGTTATAGTGTTATATTTAGCGATTATACTACAGCTTATCGAGATCCTGTAATTTCGCAACAAACATATATCTTAAATCGAGCTAAGGTCACTAAGAGCAAGATGTCAAAGAGCCTTTATCAAGTTGTTGATGGAAAACCTAATGATCACATGATTTTAATTCGTCTGTGTGGTGTGCATCCGAAGAGGCAGATTTAAAGAGGGAATCTTGGGTAACTTAAGTACGTGCAAACTGCTTTGGCGAGGCGTGTGTTGGAGTTAACAAGTCGAGGTTGTTTTGAATGAGTGTTTTTATAAATGTAAAAGAGAGTTAAATATAATATACTGGTAGTCAGAGCCCACGGTGTAAGTCATGTTAGATGGTGAGGCAACTGTGACAAGTATCGAGTTAAATAGGTAGATATATGTGTTGGATGAAAGAACGGGGATTGATTGCAAATGTTAGTTAGGAATAGTTGTGAATTGGTTGCTTTAAAAAGGAGTAATGGTTTGGTCCAGAACTGTTGTGGATCATTATCTCCTTTGTCGAATGGATAGAGGATCTAAAGCTGAGTGCGGCTTTAGGGTGTGCATTGAGTAGGGTGTGTACAGTGGTAATGTCAAATTAAGAGTGAACAGTGTGTGTGGCGGGAAATGGAGGAAAATACTGAAAGGTAGCCAGAGTTGGGGAGTACTGAGGATTGTGGAACGGAATCAAGTACAGCCCAAAATAGCCGATGAAGTCCAATGAATTAGTGGACAAGAGACCAGGAATTTGTTGTCTAGCAGAAAATGATGAGTATCGACGCTCTATTACGGTTATACTGCCGGTGAGAGAATGGAATAAGGAGGGGCTCTGGCGCACGAGTGACCACCTTGTGTAAACGCGCAGATCAATACAGATAAAGGGAGTGAAGAAGAGAATACAACACCTCTGATAAGGAGGAATAGTCGATTGAGAAGGATTAGGTATATTGGACCAGGGTGCATGGATGATTGTACGGTAAAGGCGGAGTGTCAGATATGAACTTATTAGAGTCGTGATACATAAGCTACGATTATGTCGATTCTAAGGAGGATATACAGAGAGAATATGAATATCCATCCCTTTGGCGAAAAGGAGGAAAGCCTCACTGATATCGTGGTTAAAAATTATTGTATATAGTGCCATGGAACATTATTTCGTATTTAGCAAGTCCATCTATTCTTTGCTTGTTTCTACTCCTCAAGTGTTGAGCTAAGGAGCACCTATATTATAAGTAACGTTCTGGTTGATGAAAAACGTCTAGGCTGCGCAGCGAAACGAGCCAGAAAATTTTGTTCCTCAAATAAACTTACCAATTTAAGAGTTTTAATATGAAGTTTTAAAAACTCCTTTCTACAGGGCGGTGGTTGGGGTAAGAGTGGGCCAACGTCCCGCATCCTGGAAAACGTAATTAATTCTACGGCCAACTCTTATATGAAATGTTGATGCAATAAAAATAGTTAACTTAAAAAGATGTCTAACATTTTATGTTGAAGATAAAAATAAGTAGGATGGGGCGCGGATATCGCAAACTATCCGTACCGGCCTTATTCCGCCAAGTTTTGGACATTGTCCGGGTATCCGGCCGGATATTCATTTGAGAGCCTCCCGGGGATAACCGGATAAACTCGGCGTAGAGTCATCCCGGAAAAATCCAAATAAGGGAAATTCCAATTTTCACACAATCAGAGTTATGAATTTACATAGTTATTATACACATAAACAAAAACTTAGTTTGTAATGAAATTAAACTATTTGTAAACCAAGCAAAGTGAGTTTATATTATACCCCAAGATGTGTTAGAATAATAAGAATATAATATAGTATATAATGATTATATAATATTTATATATATAATATATAAAATATATATATATATATGTGATATATATATTATACTTGGTTTAGAAGTTTCTCGGATGTTGGGGTACCAAATTGTGAATAATACTTTTATTTTGGAATAAATAAGTAATGTTGAACTGGTACAAACAATTTATTTTCTGGAAATTGGAATTGTAAATGGGTTGAACGGTTTTCAATGAAGGATGTATCGGTAAAAAAAAATGGCGGGGGTAATATTAAAATGGTTATAATAAGAGAAACCTGTTGTTCAATAGGTTTATAAAAATATTTACAAATAGTATCTCGGAGTAAAAAAATAGAATGAATTAAGTAAAGGTGTATAATTATATAGCTTACTAACGACACATTTTAATGCAATTTACACTACCCACCAATATACTGTTAAGAGTTAACTATTCACTCTTTCGATGACGTATTTGTAATTTCTGACACAGAATTTATGACACTTAATAGTAGATGACTGTGGTTTAAGCATTTGTGCAATATGGATTAGCCAAGTTAGGGTAAATACGACTATATTTCCTTCTGACCTGAGAGAGCTCTCATAATCTGAGAAACACAAAAGAACTAAACGAATCGTTAGAATTTTAATGTACCCTGTATATTGGTTTAACCCTGCGTCAATTCTCTACGTGATAAAATATAAAAATCAGAGCAACATTCATTGCACAAAACTGATAAAATCATGTGGCATATCTGTGGAAGAGGAGGGAAAAAGTAGCTACGTCCTGGCTATTTATAAGAAAAAAAGTGGAATCTGCTACGAATTACACATGATGGTTCTATCAGAGTACGATCTGAGTAACTTTCACCCTATAGGACAACTTCGAAAGAAATCAAAAAGCCTATTACTCAATATATATTCTGACTAGAGATAATGCGGCCGAAGATAATAGTAACACTCGATTATCATTTATAATAGCGTGATAAAAATTATACATTACTATCAGAAATAAAAGAACCTCTTTAAAACATGATCCTTGAAGGCAAAAAAAAAAAAAAATAAATAAAAAAAATAAAAAAAATAAAAAAAAACGATAGTCTCGGTGTTGCTATCAAACGGTACAAAGATGAGAGCCACGTAGAAAAAATTAAAAGATCCCCTGGACTAATAAATGGAATGTTCGCATCCCACCGAAAAACATAGTCTTTATTCGCTCTGCCTTTTTAAGCCTCAAGCTGCGTATAATGTCAAAGCTTCACGGGCAATCGCCGCGAACCTGCAAGTTTCCACAACAATTTTTCAATTTATTATCTTCTCAACACTCTGCGCACTGACTTTCCGTTGCAAATTTCATTTTGGTATTATGGCAGAATCACCGCAATTTGGCGGGAAGTGACAGGTGACTCTGTAGATTAATGCGGGAACGTTCCATCTGCTGATGGGTAGGTCTCGTTGGTATAGAGACACATAGAACAATAATCACCAGACCTATTCCTTAGAGAAAATATATATTTATTCACTTAAATATGAATCGGACCTATAAAATAAAAATTTTGACTTTAGTTGGCTATCATGTTTAATGTAGTAAATCAGCAAAGGGTACAAGAAAACGAGCCCGGCCTAGTGATTTACCGTTAACCGGTACTAATGATTACAGTTTAACACTATTTACTGATCTTATGGGTCCTCAGTACCTATAACTAATAAGGGGTTATGTATGTAGAGGAATCGGGTAAACGATAATCCCAGCTGTATCTTCAGATAAAGTAGGAAACCCATTCGGTGGTTAATTGTCATATTGGAAAGTAGTTTATTATTGTTATATATGTTAAACACTCCCACCCTTAATATACCTTATATAGTGCGAAAAATTTAGATGCAATTACGTAGCTATATTAGTTATAAATTAGGTCATTCCTCCAGTAGTGAATAACGGAGTTCCCATCTTATGAGTGGTATGAAGATCCTCAAAATTCTGATAGATTTGGAGCACGCTGCAAAATAAAAGGAGAGTGATGTCTTGCACTGTGTGAGAATTACACGTGTCCTTTTAGCTAAAGACATGACCTGAACTCATATGTATATGAGTGGACTGATTTCGAGAAAATCACCATGAAAAAAGACAATATGGAATAAAAAGCACAAATTAATATTTCGTGATCTTCTCTTCATTTTGTGCATTATAAAATCATCATTGATTTTATTCAATAAAGTTAAAATAATTAATTAATTACGAAACATTGAAGTGACAGAATTATATATAATAAAACCAGCTGATGATAAAATATAAACGCATCTTGTTTCAGAGTTCATATTACAATCACACACAGAATTCTCTCGTTCACCCCAAATATTTCTGCTGCTTATCTCCACACAACTTCAGTGAACTCCTCCCTACTATTCTATCTCAATCAATTACTATCATTCACTCACAATTTTCCTACATGTTACAAATCAAAGTCAAGAACCTAAAATTACGCTCAGCCCACACACGCATACATACCACATTCTCCAAACATTCACCATCACACTCTATTTAACCTCTACCTGATTAAGTATTATACTCTTCAATTAATTAGAGTTAATTATAAACTTTTTGATGACCTTTTTGTAATAGGAACCATTAACCTTGTAATTTAAACTATTACTACTCTCCTTCCATCATTCGGAACATATATTGACCTCAAATTCTATAAATATTCATTTTTTGAATAGACAGTGTTACTTCTCTCATAATTATTATATATTTCAATTATCAACTTAATTGGATTTAATCTGTGCTCCCTCACACTTTGATTGTAGCTCATTTCGACCAATGTAATTTCTTCACATATGTATATACTCTTTATCATTATTCCTTCAATACCTAAAGTTAGTTCATTCTATATAGAAAATAACACTATTGATAATCAATACGAGTCTTATTATGTCTATCCCAGGTAATCCCTTATATTGACACTACTATATCCATTTTTATATTTGAGGTCTTCAAATGGAATCCTTCCTCCTAAAATATATATAACTCTTATTTACAATGGTGAATATATATATACTTTATAATAAAATACTTAATAAAATAAATTATGTTTTTATTCGTGTTTTTATTTTTTATTCTCTGCATCTACATATAACAAGCTAAATTCACATAAATCACATACTTAAAAATCTTTTATGAGTAGATTAACTTAGAGTTGCTTTATTTTTTTATAATTACAGATCTTTATAACTTAATTGACCATATATTAAACTATTATACCTAATATAATAATAAAAATATTTATATATTTTGATAACTAATTATATATATATATAAAGATTACTATTATATTAATATAATTATATATAGATATAAACCCATATTATAAATACCTATATTACATCGATAATCGAACATCCATTATAATATTAAAGATATTATTATATATGTTTAGATAATCCCCCTATCATATTACAATATATTTATATTATCAACTATAATAAAATATCTACCTTATAACCTAAAATTACAAATATATGTATGATATACCTATAATAATTTATGGAGTATTTTCTGTTATCATTGAAATAAGTATATTCTTATATTATTAGAATGTATTTTTGCTTTAATTTGAATTTACTCATCGTACCTTCCGATCCGTGAGTTGTCCGTGGGCATAATACGTCACCGGCGTTGACGTTTCGACTTTAGGAACACTTCGTATCTCCCCACTTTCCTTCCTCGCCAATTCGCTTTTACATTTTTTTTTCCCTGAAAATCAAGGTCTTATACTGAAGGACATGAGCTCCTAAAAATAATAATGTAATTCTAAAAATCATAGTTTTATTAAAGTTTTAAATAAAGATATTTAGACTCCAGTTTTGAACTGTTAAGGGTTGACTCATAGCCACCATTGGTTATTGGGGTGTGTAGGGTGTGAGTGAAAGCCATCTTTTATAATCCTCTTTATGTTATAAATTCAATTTTATATTTAATTTTACTTCATATAGAAATTGCTATGACAAAGAACTACAAAGAAGTAAGCTTAATCTTTAAGATTGGTCAATAAAATAAAGAATAAAAATGTCATAAACCTTTCCACCCATGCGAGGGTCAAATATTTGACACTTTTTCAACACAATTTGATAAAATTTTCATTTTTTATATTTCAAATTGTACTGGTTAAAAGTAACTTATGATATCGAAAGTACAAATGACGTAATAAAAATTAATTCAATAATTAATAGCTACAAAAATTCAGTTGCATATCTGTTACATTTTCATATGTATAAACATCATTTGTTAAGGCAAGATGCAATCCGGGTCAAGTTACGGTCTCTCCCAGCGATTTTAACCACTATGCACTGGTACTTGTACTGCTTTGATCAAGAAATTAGTGTGGCTGCTTTAAAGCTATCAACAGACTCAACTGTTATACACTGAAAAAAATATATAATAAAAATCTTCCATAACTTTTCATTTAAAACAAAATGTAATAACAAAAAACACTGCATTATATAGATTGAAATTCTATTTTTAAGTTTTTTTTTTCTAAACTAATTTATTTATATTTTTTAAAAATATAAGAAACTCTCAGAATTAAAGATAATCTAACATTTATTAAAACTAGTTAGTATACTACACGATGAGCAAAAATATCATATGTTTTAGTATTTAGTCACTCCGCCCGACGCTAATATAACAGGCTGCCGATATTTCCGGGTATCCGGCTTATCCGCTAATTCTAACTAATCCGATATCCGGCCGCATATCCGTAACTTTCCAGCCCGATAATCCAGGATCCGGCTACCGGCTAATTCACTTATCCGGGCCTAAATCTCCTAAAAATAAGAATGGAGGATTCATTATAATATTGTATATTCGTTTCGCGAATATCAAAAAATCATATTCGTTCCATCTCTAATATATAGTATATTAAAATATATATATATAGTAAATATTATATATATTAATATATTATATATATATTATAGATAATATATAATAATATAAGATATTATATATATATATATATATAATATTAAGATATATTATATATTAATACATATAATAGTATATAAATAATAATATTAATAAGATAATAATATAATATAATAGAAACATATAATAATAAATGAAATAGAAATAAAGAGATGAAAGATATATATGATATATTAATAAAGAGATAGATATATAGATTATATATATAAAATATTAAATAAATATATTATAGAAATATAAAATAATATATATATAGAGATAGAAAATAATATATATAATATATAAATGAATAAAATATAAAATAATAATGAAAGAATAAATATAAGAGAGATAGAAGATTAACAATACATCAATAAGAAAGACAAAGATAGAGGTCCAAAGGCAAAGTGAGCAAATACATGACAAAAAAATGGGGAAACCCTTTCAAAAATTTCCGCATTAAATTCCGCATCGATTAAGATAAAAACAATTAGTTTAAAAAAAATAAAATGAAAATTGAACTAGATGAAGACAAAATAAGAAGAAAAAAAAGTAAAGAAAATAGAAAAAAGAAAACAATATGAAAACCAGAACTAGACGAAAAGCTGAATTAGATGAAAACAAGAACAAAGGAAAAAAATAATATATATTCATATAGATAATAAAAGTAAGAATAAATATATAGTAATAAATAAAAAATATAATATATATAGATAGTATATATAAAAAAAAAATATATAATAAGTATTTATAATTATTATTTAAAATTTCTAAAGATTTAATGAATAGAATGATAAAAGATTAAAATATTATAATAAGATATAAGAAATAAATAAATAGATAAAAAATGAAATGAAAGTATAATGATATATATAATAAAAAAAAATATGAATAATAAAATATATATAAAAGAGGATAAACATAAAAATAATATATAAGATATAAAATAGCTGCTTCTAGAGTGACGGAAAGGAAATTAGAAAGTAACATAAAATAAAATTGATAAAAAGTATTACTTTTTTCCTCATCTAGACCTTACTCTACTCCTTCTGGCTATATCAACTCATTTTTTATGCCAAAAAGGTAAGGAAATACGAAGGCTAACGAAAAGCAAGATAAAAAAGGAACATACAGCCCTAAATATATTATAAGGTAAATTTAATTAATATTGACGACCAAAGAATAAAGGAAATAGTAGAATATACAAAAAAATTGGCTATAGTCGGGAACATCCAAAGTAAATGTCGCTGTAAATAATAGCACAGGAGAAGAAATACGCCAACAAAGAAAAAAAAGTGTAACAAGAAAAAAAGGGAAAATAAAAAAAAACGTGGAAAAAGCAAACCCACCGAAAGTCGAAAAATAAACTGAGAATATTGGAAGAGGAAAAGAAAGATAAATAACGGATAATTCGGACTGATAAACTCGGAAGAAAAGAAAAAAAAAAAAGATTATTGAAAACGATAAGAGTTCTAGAGTTATGTCGCCGTTTCCTCAATCATCTTAGTTATCCGCGCAAACTAGCGTAAAATGACTGAGATAAATCGGGATGTGCCCACCTCTAAGGGATAGATATATAGAAATAAATATAGAAAAAGATAAAAATACCCAGATAATATGCTTTGGGTTATTCCTTCTAAACTAATACCAAATAATAGAATTAATAAAAATGTAAAAGATAGTAAGAGAGTCAAAGTAAATAGAAAATAAAATAGTAATAAGGAGGAGATTATCACATAATATAATTTAATGAAATAAAAAAAAATATAAGAAAAACAAAAAAAGATATAGATATAAATGTACTATAGAATTAAAACAAAATTGCAAGAGTACCTCTTTTATTTGACCGGTATTGATTCAAGGGTTTTAATTATTAAGAAAAAGATTGATAACTGTATGTAAGAAGGCATTTTTAAGAAATATATTTTTAGAATTATACAACCTACATATATCATGTATTTAATAAAATAAATTATTTTGAATAAAATATAATTTAAAACTAACAAATAATTTATCATCACCATACTTAAGTATCGCAAAATTACTTATAACCTTATATTTCAAGTTCTTAAAATAATATAAAAAGAAAAAAAAATATAATTTACTTTTAAATTATGGTATTCAAAACAAGTGATAAATTTTCCAGAAAAATAAAAAAAGATAAACATATATAAGAAACACCTTAATATCATCCTAAAGATAGAAAAATGTCTCACTAACATCTATCTGATGTTCCCACACTTTTAATATAAAAATATTTTAATATCTCACTCTTAACATCATAACAAAATATAGTGTACTCACTCTCTAGATAGTTAATACTTATCAATTATCTTATCATTATTCTTTACCTCCTTTAATGACTGAATAGATATTATAAAAATCCTATCGTAAATAACTTTTTATCAATAAAAAATTTCTTTGACAAAAAACAATTGTCCTTGCTTTAATATTATCTCCTTGATTTTCTCACCCAACTATAATAACGTAAAAACATAACAACACGAATAATATTATGTAAAAAGATTATAAATATTCAATGCAGTATTTGATTAATTTATAATAATAAAATTATAAATTATTTATCCTACTCAGTATAATAAAATTACAAAAGCAATATAGTAAAGATATATATATATATATAAGTTAAAAAGTATAATGTTATGTCGCATTATTAAAATTTATGTATTATTGGACACTTACTGGTATTGAAATTACAATTAATCTCCTTCGAGGTATAATATACCCACGCGGAGGAGTATAGTTACACAGCTGGATATCCCACGTTTCTTATCTAACGTTCATTATACTCCCAAATCGTGTTATAGTATTTGGTTTAGTTCACGTGTTACAGTAAAGTTATTTAAATTAATATTGTCCCAATATAATGATAAATTAAACTTCATTTTTCAACTTTAAGATAGGTTAAGATAAGGTATATATATGAAAATTCGCACAGATGGCTTATGGATCTAGGCTGTATGGAGGATATGGAAGTACTTGATGGAAATGTACTATGATGTTTTTCTTCAGAAATTCTTTAATTATATTGTGGACTAAAAATTCCTTTGTAGGTAGATGGCAACTGACGTTAACGTATTTATATGATGTTGCATAAGCACCTCACAATTATTGGTCTAGTCAAATGTCTGAATCTGATTAGCTGGTACATCTTCATGCCAAGACAAGGCGAAGATAAGAGGACCTGCCCATGTAAAAAGTAATATAATTACGTTGTGTAATTAAACGTATCCGTCTTATGTGACAGACGGAAAGAGTGTCATTGTAAAATATATAAAGTTGATTGGTTGTGACTTCCATCAAGAAGAAACAGAGAAAAAAAACAAAAATGTATACAAGGTGACAACCAAGGATAGTTTATCTCAATCTGGCACATTTCTCATATGTGCTTTCTATCGGTACAGAACAGAGGAGAATTTTTTGTAATACAGAGATACCATTTTATCTTATGTACACATCACACGCACATATTGACCGCCTCTCTCAAAGTGGACCGCACATCACGAGGAACACGGACCAAGACTCAACAGTAGCCTCCCACCGAATTGGTTTCACAGATCGATATCTCAAAAAACTCCCATTGATTCATCTGGGCCCTTGTAAAACTTAGCCAAAAAAAAAATTGTCTGATATTGCATAGTAATCTTTCAGATGTAAAATTTGACAAATTTTGATTCTGTTCTCTTCGCTTTCTGTCCACAGACAAGTCTTTCTGGACTAGTTTAGTTTTGCAACAAATTTTTCGCATGGAAAATGTCGACCGTTCCAGTTAATTAAAATTCTACCAACATAGGAATGAACTTACATTATTATCTCCAAAACCAGTTTCTTCTTGCAATCACTCTGACATCTGAACCAGGCGATCTCTCTCCAGTCACAGCCTCTAAACAACTTCCACATTTTCATTCTCTTTGTTGACGAGATTAGTCTTCCACAAACGAGGGTCGTCATATCAACATTTTCTCGGGGGCATCTTTTTGAAAAGCTATCAATGTGCCCACTATAAGAATACCTATAGTTCTCGACATAGAGTGGATCATCCCCATAAGCTTCGTTTAACAAGAAGCAACAAAAGTGGTCCAACCAACTGGGCAAAAAAAGTTGGCTAGACTTGTTACGTATTCCACAATACAGAATTTTGAAAGCGTTACCGTCGTTCGATGACTTACCTGCATATAGCGCAAAAACATACCAAACGTAACTGGGAGGATATGATAAAACCCCACTGCCCATACACTAAAAAAATGATCAATGCAAAATAAAACGTAATGAGGTTATAGAGGCACACGTCCCATACCTAAACAGAATTGTAGTAACTACAAAACACTGACTTTATAAAATCTGCGCTTAAAAACTGGTTATGGATATGTAGCTTAACTGGTAATCTAGCTACCTAGGTCTTATACGTCACGGAGGGAGCTACTTAATTATATAATCAGTCGTTTGCTACAATGGGAATATTCAGTAAACTTTACTTTAGGGACAGAGGGGTACATTATATAATATTTTATATACTATATATATATATATATATAATATATATATATATATATTATAGTATATATATATATATAATATTATTATATATTATAATAATATATATATGCTTAATTCAATCTTTCGTCGGAGTAGAAAAATATATTCTATGCAAGGTGCGGGATATTTTGAAGGTTGTTATTATATGTTTAGGGGAAGTATATAGGGGATAAAATAACAATTATAGGAAAAAAGAATAAACTTTAGTATAAGTTCCTAATATTATATATACTATTATATATATATATATAATATAATATATATATATTATATAATATTATATATATATATATATATAATATATATATATATATATATATATATATATATATATATATATATATATATTTAATATATATGTGTTATATTATATAATATATATATATATATGTATAGAAAAGAATAGGACAAGCTCTATATATATATAATATATAATAAAATTATATATAATATAATATATATATATAATATATATATATATATAATATATATATATATAATAATATATATTATATATATATATATATAATATTAATATTAATATTGGCTTAAAGGTAATTTTCCTTTAAGAGGATATTTCAGAACAAGAGAGTCACAGAGGAGTGAAAATAAGGTATTTCTCATAGCCTGTCTGGCAACACTGATTTTATAGCAGAAATCTTAGTTGAAATTTTACGCCATGGAAGTAATATGTGTTTTTTATGTGTTATTTGTAGCAAAACTTTCAAAATGTTTACAGTTAGTTGTAATTAAATTTATTTTTAACATCTGTAAGGATGATAGCAGTTTACTATGCATTTACATTCCGCAGGAGGTACGGACTATCAAATATCTGTTGAAAACGTAAAACAAGTCTGCACTAGGGAGCATTTGGATTCTTAAACGAAGCTTATGGGATGCCACTATATCGCGAGAACTATGGTATTTTAAGTGGCACAAAGCTTTCAAAGAGGGCCCCGAGAAAATGCTAGAAAGACGACCCTATCGTTTTGCGAAGACAACATATGATTTACGACCGAATGATAAATTTTGCTGATGTCCACTACAGATGCGGCACAGAATGACCAGAAACGAAATTAAAATTTGCAAAAGTAATACGGAATAGTTAAAGAGGGATGATTTATTGAAGGATGAAGTGCTCTGAGAAATTTGCTACTGAAGATATTTAAGAAGAAAGACCGAGAGAAAAAAGAAAGCTTTTGGTTTCAAAGTGACTGTCAACCATAAAAAGGAAAAAATTTCTAGATTTTGGTTAAATTTAATAAGGTAAGGTAAATTTTAACATTTAAAATTTATTTTTCATAATCTCATCTGGGTTCGAGGAGCAGCAAAAAATTTAATCATTAACTTTTTTGGCTATTATTAGAGTGAGAATATAATTAATATTGCCCCTTGACTATCCAAACATATACAGCATTACTAAACGACGAACTTGTCAAACCTCGACATTGCCCCTAGAATGCTCAATTTGCGGCTGTCTCCCATGCCTGCCTTTCGCTCGGCTCCGTTTTGAAGAAACAGCTCTGTCCCAATTCTCCTCTCTCGGAAGTAAGGGTCTTTATAAATACCCCCTCTTTCATTAATTTTTCGTGGATGCTGGTCATATTAATAATAGTGACAGTAGTGAAAAGTAGATAATAATAGATAGTGTTGCATGTACAGAGTAGCTTTAAATAGTACTGCAAATATAGTGATAGAACACACAATGGTCAGAAATCAATATGGAGATGAGCATAGTACATAGTAATTAGATAATAATAAACAATATTAAAAATACAGTGATTAGTAGTGATTGATAGTGAAATATATTGAATTTGTATTTGAAAGTTGGTTTAGTTTTTAAAAATATTACAATAATAATGATGTATAAATATTATATGCTCACAATATAGCTTTGAGTCGTCAGTTCTATTGATATAATGCGATACTGTATCTTATGTATGTCTGTTATATGTATATTGTTTTTTGTTCTATTTAAGGTTTGAATATTTTATATATTTAATTAACTAAATAGACCACCCGGTAGCTCAGTAGGAGAGCACTCGCCAAACAAGCGAGGGTTCCCAGGTTCGCAAACTGGTCGGGTGGGAGAATGTGAGCTATTCTCTCCTGGGCTTGGCTCCCGTCCTTGCTATCGGGAGACACGTAAAATTGAGTGACACACACACTACTCTAGATTAGGCTCTGCCCGTTGAGCGGTATAGGTGGATCACACTCTTACCTGTTAACAGAAAAAAAAAAAAAAAAAAATTATACTATTTATATATATAAGTGAAACGTTGCAAATGAAATATGAACGGTGACACAAGGCTATCGCGATAAGCAAAATCGGTAATATTTTCTAGTGGTTAAAAATAGTATACCAGGACGTTTCCGAAGGAAGGTACTATACCTTTCTTTAGTTTATCCTTTCACCCAGTTTATGTCTCGGTACCATTAACGTTAGACACCAAAACGGAATGCGTGCTTCTTAGCTCCTTTTTGCAAAGCGCCTATTGCAAGAATTACATTCCTCCTTCTACAACGTCTTTATGAACCCTCTCACCTTCAGCTACTCATCTATAGACTATGATATATATACTATACTGATATATTACGCCTAACCTATACTACTACTCTCACGCTACTACTCACCTCCTATAATTATACTACTACACCTCCTCATCACTATACTACCCTACTCTACTCTTCCTACCTCCCACTCGTACACCTCTCTCTGTCTACCCGCTCGTTCGCGCCCTCATCAACAATACATTAGCTCTCAGGTGCGGAGATGTGGGCATTTCAGAATCCATTAAGGTTAGGGCTAGACTTGTGGACAGCATAACAAAGTTACGACTCTAGTAAGGCTACTTTGCTCGGGGGCTAAAAAAACTCATTATAGAGTATAGGTGCTAACCATAGTGGGCATTAAGTTTTAGGTTAAATAGGTTAAGCGAGTTTTTGTGCAAGGTAGAACACAAGTATTATACTTGTTAATATATATCACTAAACGGAAATAGGTACTGCAAATAATAACGTATATAGTTAAGAATAGATTTATGATGTAATACTAAACTTACATACTATAAAGTGAACTACTCACGGAAATAATACAATGATAAATATATAATGAAAAAAACTAAATTATCATAATTATATATTATATAGAAATATATTAAATAAAATAATAAGAATAATGAATATGAATGTATAAAAATATATAAATAATGAATAATTATAAATAATAATAAAAATATATATATAAATAAATAATAATATATAATAAAATAAAGATATGAATTAAAAAAAAAAAAAAAAAGAATATGATTAATATAAAAGATAATGGAGTAATTAATATTAAGGTATAGATGATATATATATATATATATAAAAGAGGGAGTAATATAAATGAGTAATTAGATTAAAATAATAAAAAATAATAAATCGAAATATAGTATCGTTAAGTATCCGAAAAAAGACCAAAAGAATATTCCGCTATCAGAAATATCAGAAAAACATAAGCTCAGACAAAGTTTAAAGTTTGTAGCGCTGTAAAAAGCAAATATAAATAACGGTATAAATGAAGAATATAATGTAATGGTAGTAGAGAGATAAAATATAATAAAAAAGTATAGAATTAGAAAAAAGTTAGATTCAGAGATGAAATATAAATAATAATAAGATTGATATATTATGGTAACTTGAGTGATTATCGAATCCAAACACATTATTTATATTACGAAATGAACGACTCAGAACCAAAGAGATAATTGGAAGAGACGAAAAATGAGTTGAGTTATTTAGTTTTCTATATTATGTAGTAGAGTTTATAATGTTGTTAGGCTAGTTTATTTTTATTTTTATGATAAAAAGATTAAGGATATATAATAATATAAACTTAAGACAAGAAGAGTTTTCGAAGGGAATTCAATTGAGTGTTAAAAAAAAAAAGGAAATTTTACGTATGAGAACTACGAGATACACCTATCCTATATAATGATAGTATAATTAGATAATATAATGTAGATTAAGTAAGGATAAAAGTAAATAAAAAATAAAAATAGTAATAAAAAAAGGAATAATAAAGAAAATAATATAAAATAAAAAATTTAATATAAAAAAAAAAAAAATAATAAATATAAATAAAATAAAAATACAGATAAGTTAAAAAAAGATATAAGAAAAGAACAAACTATACATAAATATATAATAAATAAATACTAACAATAATATAATTAAAACTATAAGTATATAAAATATATATAAGTATAAATAATAGCCAAAACTATTAACGAGTAGGACTTACGCCACATACTC
>JABUQX010035927.1:37500-42939 GCA_015478945.1 Trachelipus rathkii | reverse complement strand
CCAAAATGACCCCATGGAAGAACCCAAACGGGTTGGTATCGAAAAATTAATGTTTCTCAAACAAATTACCGGCAAGACATCTCAAAAAATAATAGGACCTCAACCACAACCGAGGTCTCAAAAAAATAGAGCCCGGTTCTTCAAAAAAATTGGGTTCTAACAAAAAAAGTTAGCACCGAGAAAGCTTCTCACCAGGTAAATTCCACAAAACCAAATAGGGGAACATCTCAAAAAAATAGGGTTCTCAAACAATTAGGGTGTTTTCAAAAAAATTAGGGTTCTCAAAAAATTAACTATAGGGTTCTCAAAAAAAAAATTGGGGCCGTTCTCAAAATTGGGGCGGTTTGGTGCACGTTACAACGGTCTGCATACGCAACCGCTTTCAGCGCAACCCTTCTTCGAAGGGTTGCAAAAATTAGGGTTCTCAAAAAATTTGGGTTCTCAAAAAAAATTGGTTCTCAAAAAATTGGAGTTCTTCATGAAAATTCTGGCAAAGTTCTCAAAAATTTGGTTTCTCAAAAAATGGGTTCTCAAAAAATCGGGTTCTCAAAAAATTCAACCCGGGTTCTCAAAAAATCCGGGTTCTCAAAAAATTCCGGGTTCTCAAAAAATTTAGGTTCTCAAAAAAATTTTGGAAAAGTTCTCAAAAAAGTTAAATTGAAAAAAAAGTTAAGGTAACAAACTATGAACTTTGCCGTTACCCAAAAGGTTCAAGGCCCAAAAAGGTCGCGTCAAAACAAGGTTCAAAAAAGGCGCGGTCATTTTTCGTATGGCAATATAGCCGATCCTAACTACTACTATATATATATATAATATATATATATATTATAATATATATATATAATATATATATATATATATATATATATATATATATATATATATATATATATATAATATTATATTATATATTTATATATTAATATATTTATATATTATATATATATATAATATTATATATATAATATATAATATCATATATTAAATATATATATATATATATAGATATATATAATCTATATAATATATTATATATTAATAACAATATATTAACTATCACCACACTCACAATTCAACCGTCCAGATACAAACTGAAAGCAAATGACTCATGAAAAACGTCGGAACGAGGTTTAATTTTTTATCGAGTTCACCTAAAACATGTTTTAATTTCATGTTTGGCGTTTATTTTTATCTATTTTTTTGTTACTACTATATACACTTTATTATTGCTGGGCGAATCACCCTTTATTTTTTCATAAAACTGTAAGAAAATAGTTTAAACAAAACAATACATTTTACACTCTGTGAATTATATTAGTTAGTTTATGCAAATATGTAAAATACCAAAAAAAACTAAAGCCCGTTTGTGCACAATTTGACGAACGGCCTATATTTGTTTTCAGGCGTTTACCGAAACCTACATAATAAACACGTTCATGACTAATCCACCTTGAACAAAATTTCTGTCGTCCAGTGTAATTTCTTTGTGTATGCAGTAGGTTTTTGGATTTGTCTCTTAGGCAGAAGGTTTAACCTAAATCTTATTTGAAGTTTGATAAATATTTTTAAAAATTTTCTTTTATAGTGCCTATTACACTATCAACAGTTAAAAAAGATGTATCTCCCCTAACTATACATTCTCCGAAAAGTGATGTTCGGATTCGGGGACAAGCCAAAAATAGAAAAAAAAAAAAATATATCAATTATCTTCACTTTTAACCATTTATCTTTTTGGGATTAAAGTGAAATATTCCCGATATATATATATTTTTTTAGTATTAGAGCTTTATTGTCTTTTTGGATTCGGAGAGTTTCTACTTCCGTTGTAGAAGAGTGTGGATATGAACGGCGAAAGAGAGACCAAACCATTTGGGCCACTGGAATGCATGGAATATACACAATACAAACCAAAAGCCCAAATAGGAAAGCACTCCCACATTTACCATCGTGTGTGCTATTCTCCTCTTGTCACTTAGTTCGCTCTGACGAAACGCCAAAACGCCAGTGCAAATATGGTTAATATATATAATATATATCATATAATATATATATATATAAAAATATATCATAATTATAATAAATAAATATATGCTATAAATAAAAATCATTATTTTTATAATATATATACTATATATATATATATATTAAATATATATATATATATTATATATATATATTATATATACATATAATATTATAAACTATATAATAATACTATACTAATAATTATATATATATATATATATATATTATATAATATATATATATATATATATATATATATATATATATACATATATTATATTATATAATATATTATAACTTATATATATATATATATATATATATATATATATATATAGTATATTATATATATTATATATATATATTTGTTTCATTTGCAAGTATTATATTATCATATTTTTTATATTTTTAAATTTTGAGATGTGATTCTTAGAACTTCAAGTAAGATAACGTATAATAAGTATTGTTGGATGTGTGTGGCCTACGGACGCCGAAGTGCCATCATTCTTAGGTGGGATTGAGAAATGCAAGAAAGATGGAGGGCAGTTAATATCGTTTGAATTCTTCCCAACAAAGCAAGATTTCGATGTATTTTACTCGAAAAATAGTTAGTCATCATATTTTATTTGTCTTTTCTTTTTTTATTATTTATTAAAAAGGTATAAGCTAATTAAAGTATTTTCTTATTTGAGTATGTCAGAAAATAATATATGAATAATTTAGAAAATCTCTTTATTAGACTTATTTGCGGAGTACGTGGCATTTTAAACAGGTTTATAATTTAAAAGAATTAAAAAAACAATTTTTACTTTCACAGATCCAATTTTTTTAACGATATTTAAAAACAGATTTGTATACTATTTATTTACATCGTCTTTGCTTAAGTGTAAATATTTATTAAATCATTAATTTATTATTTGTGTAAATATTTATAAAATAAATATTTATTAAAAATGGAATTGACAAACCTCTTAAGATGTAAATAAAATAATTAAAATTGGGAGATTTAATTAAAGCATTATTTACATAAATTTCTCTCGTTTAAGCCCTGAATTAAGTTTTTAATAGTTGGCTTTTTAATTTTGGACTAGAAAAGAAATATTTGCTATGCAACAATGCGATCGTTGCATTTTTATTACCTCAGCTAAACCTCATAACAATTCATGTTTTCAGCATCGAAGCTATTTTCGCGTAAAAATGTCGTTCTCAGATCCCAAAACCTTTCATCATGAAATAGTTCAAAATTTAATAATAATAAAATCTCGGTTCTTTCGTACAAAATTGAATAATCTTTCCGAGATTTTGCTATAAATTTCTTTTATAACTAATTTGCACCTTCTTTCTTACTTCTTCTTCTTCTTCTTCTTCTTCCTTTTCTTCTTCTTCTTTCTTCTTCTTCTTCTTCTTCTTCTTCTCTCTTCTTCTACTTCTCTTCTTTCTTCTTCTTCTCTTCTTCTCTTCTTCTTCTTTCTTTCTTCTTCTTCTTCTTCTTCTTCTCTTTTCTTCTTCTTCTTCTTCTTTTCTTCCTTTCTTCTTCTTCTTCTTCTTTCTTCTTCTTCTTACTTCTTCTTCTTCTTCTTCTTCTTCTTTCTTTTTCTTTTTCTTCTTCTTCTTCTTCTTCTTCTTCTTCTTCTTCTTCTTCTTCTTCTTCTTCTTCTTCTTCTTCTTCTTCTTCTTCTTCTTCTTCTTCTTCTTTTTCTCTTTCTTCTTTCTTCTTCGTCTTTTCTTCTCTTCTTCTTTTTCTTCTTCTTCTTAAACTTTCTTTCTTCTTCTCTCTTCTTCTATCTTCTTCTTCTTCCTTCTTTCTTCTTTTCTTACTCTTCTTCTTCTCTTCTCTCTTCTTCTTCTTTTCTTCTCTTCCTTCTTCCTCCTCACGATAGCCTTCAGGATTGTTTTTCACTTTCCAGTTAAATCTGAACTTGGCATAAACCTTCGACTTCACCAATTCCCACTTTAGAAATTTACTTATCTCAAGGCCCTCAAATTCTTTTATAAAAATATTATAATTTTGTCCAAGGATTCATATTTTTTGCTCCCATGTACTTCGTATTAAGGTTGATATCTTGAACGTATTCTTACTGGGATTTTTTAAATATGTGATTAAGAGTTTAATTCATTTTGTTGGTAAATTCCTTCGTTATTTCATTATTTTCATCCTCTGTTCTTCATACTTTTGTTGCGGTGCTTGACAACCGAAAACTTTGGATATGGCTTGGAGGCTAGTTTTTGCTAAATTTTTTCTCTTTTTGACTTCTGCACTTTTCAACGCTGTACTATCTCACTACCTTCCTTTTCGATAGCTCTATTGGAGCTTCTAAAGACGTTCATTTCTAAGGTTGCCTCAAACAAGCAAGGTGTTTTATTCAGGGTTAATTGCCCCATTCAATTACGTGCATCTTCTATAGCACTTTACTAATACCTTCATCAGCTCTTAATAATTTTAATCAGGTATTTACGTTTCATTAAAAAAAAACTACTATGAGACTTGGTTTTTCTTCAGATAAACCAGCATTAAAGTGTTAAATACTGATGACCATCGAGCTTTATCATAGTCACCCTAAATCCGCCTTGTTGCCGTAAAGGGATGTTCATTTATCGTATTTATAGAGGTCTTACACATATTAATCTAGGGTAACTCTATCAAAAAACTTTTTAAAATGTGGAAGCTAAGGAGTGTCTCTGATCAATTCTCCCACTAGAGAATACAGTGGATATATTAGCAGTGCGGTACGAGATTTCCAGTTTTGTGTCAATTCGTCTAACTGTATGCACAACTCCCTTATACGATGGCCTATAACAGCGGACATTGCTCTTTTGGAAGACCTTCTGTTAACTCTCCGCTCCCATATTTAACCACTTTTCCAGGTTTTTCAAATAAGAGAGAACTCTCTCTTCTCTTTCCATTTTCCTCACGCTTTTTGAACAAAACATTTTCCAATGAAGGTGTTTCTGTACATGGTCAGAACTTTGATTTTAAATTTAATTTATTTCCCTTTATTATTTCGGTTTCATTAAAAAATTTAGCATTGGTTTTTCAAAGAAGGGTTTACGAACTCTCCCTGAAGAGAGAGGTATACGATAAGAGAGTTTTGAGAAGAGCAAGTATCCATTTGGTAAAATAGCAATAGTAAAAAAGAGTGAAGCAACATTATGACCGCATAAAAGTACTTTAAAGGAGGGTTAATGAGAGAAAATAATGTTTTTGTATTTCGTAAAAACCCATTAATCTACAATTTTACATTACTCTCTCTCTCTCTCTCTCTCTCTCTGCTCTCTCTCTCTCTCTCTCCTCTCTCTCTATTATAATATATATTAATATGATATACTATATCATATATAGTATATATATATATATACTATATTATATATATATAATATATATATATATATATACTGTATATGCACAAACATATA
>JABUQX010035927.1:20000-32500 GCA_015478945.1 Trachelipus rathkii | reverse complement strand
TATAACATATATATATATATATATATATATATATATATACTATATATGATATATATATATATATATCATATATTATATATATATATATATATATATAGAATATATATTATTATATCGTATATTAGCATATTATTTATTATTTCCCCTATTATAATTTGTATGGGTTTATAAATAATAATATATAAAATTATTATAAAATATATAAATTATATATGAATTTATAAATTAATAAAATATCATAAATTATATTATTTTTTTTATGGAATTTCAATTTATTATTTAAAAATTCAGAATTTACCACTACAATTGTCGTTGGCACCTTTTTCGATATTGTTTCTACAAGTGGACTGGCAATGCGGTGCTGGAGGAATTCTCAGCAAAACAGTTTCTGTTGGGGAAGTGGTGAGCCAAATGGTACGTAATGGATATGCTCTTACCTGTGGTTAATGGAACGTAAAATGGGAAGCCTAGAGACTCCTTGTGCCCCTATCGAAAAAATAGGCCTCTTTGCCACTATTACTTACCTGTGAGTAAATTCTTATATTTGACGACACTTTATTTAATTTTTTGGGCTTTGTAATAATAATTTCATTATAAAAATTTTTGGTTCATGTAATATTTTATTTTTAAAGATTTAAACAAAAGGATTCCAAAATACTCTATAACCATGGTCTGAAATTAAATTTTTGCGGAATATTATTATTATTATCATTATTAATTTCGTTTTTGTGTTTTTAAATAATAACCATCTCAAGGAAATTTCATTTTATTCGTCTGTCTGATTTTTAATCCAGATCGCACTTTCTCTTAACTTATCTCCTAACCAAATTGGACCCGTATCCACAGTTACAGAGAACATGATATTCAGAAAAATCAGCAATTATTTTTTTATCTTACAGAAAAAAATCAGGTAACGGGATGGAGAGAGCCGAAAAAAAGGGTGAATTTAAAATAAAAAATTCAGAAATGAATTTTTGGATAGAAAAAGAGATGTAGAAAAACTATTCAATGAAAAAATAAGTTGCAAATATATTTAAAAAATTTAGGAAAAGAGAGCATTGGTAATAATAAGAAACAAATATTTTGTTGGTAAGAAGATTTTGAAAACAAAAACAGAATCAGATAAGAGAAGGTTTAGACCGTTAAAGAAAGACAGTGTTGAATATCACTATAATAAAGTCTACTCCTTGAACAAGAGTAAAGGTGTTCATTTTTACAATTCTCTTAAAGTCATACCTCAAAAATTTGTCTAATTCAAACTAAAATATGAAATATTGAAAAGAAATTGTTAATATTAGCAAAATTAGTTTCTAAGATGTATATCTTTATTAGTTTTGATGAAAATTCCGGTGGTCATTAGAGAGTCTTTAGTTTGAATTTAATTCAGGAGTTCATTTGTTGCAATTTTACTGAGGCGATGCCTTAAACATTAATATAAACTAAGGTTGAATTCAAAACTATATCATGAGAGTGAAGGAAAAAAAATTGTTTTATTTTTTAAATAATTAAATTATTGCAAAGCTACAACTGATATCCCGATATATACTTTCTAAAATCAATGATTGAATATTATGCCTTGTTCTATATGTTTTGGCATTCTACTGAGGTGATATTCCCCCTTCCCCCCAAAAAAAATTATTAAAAGTAATTTTTAAAAATATTAATGTTGGTTAATTGTAACATATATCGAGATGCGCCTTTGGAAGTTTAGGCTTTGAAATTAAACCTGTGTACAACTTTTACAATTCATTTGACGTGATACTCAAAACACTTGCTTAAATTAATCTAGAAATCGACAATAAGTCTTGGAAATGAAAAATTATTAAATGTTTTTTTAAAAGATTTATTTATGCTGTTCAATGCTTTTGAGATGTGACTGGATATACAACGATTATAATTCAACTTTAACTTAATCCTGGATTACAATATTTACCTTTCGAATGAGATTACATCTTAAATAGATGCCTGAATTAAGCTGAAATTAGAATGTGAAAGTGGAACAAGCATATTTTAATAATATATTTAGTCTGATACGTTGCGAATGATAACGGATGTATACGCTTTGAATTTATCCCTGAATACACAACTTCAAATTTCAATTAAGGTGACTGTCAAACACTTCACTTGTCTACATCTTAAAATAGATATTTCGTTTGATCATGAAAGGGGAACAAAATGGAAATGCGTTTCTTAATTTTTTCTTTTTTAAATTGCATCCTTCCAGCTGATCTCATTCTGTACTTACAGACGTCTAAGCTTTCATATTAGGTCTATGTTTATATGTTTTTCAATAAGGGTTTATTCAAAGGAAATTATATATTAATGTTAAAAAGGGAAATTAAAAAAGTAATGGAAAGCAATTTTCAGAAATATTTTTGTTGAATATGCGCAAATGATATTCAGATATATCATCAAAAATGTTCGATTTAAACGTAGCCTGGATGTAAAATTTTACCATTTTACTAAGAACATACTTCAAACAATTCCCAAAATTAATATAAGAATTGCAATTAGGTCATGAAAGTAAAATATTGAATTTTTTTTATAATTTTTAAATACTTTTAAATGGCATAGTTGCAGTTGATATGTCTACTCTTTGAAATTAAGCCATGGTTTAGAGATAATACCTCAAATATTTCCCTAAAGAAATGCAGTACTAAAAATTAGAACATATAAATGAGAAAATATCTAAAATTAGTTTATAAATATTTTTTACCTTGGTTAGCTACAGTTAATATCATTTATTGAAGATTGCAGTTTGAAATTAAGTGTCTGTGTAAAATTTTTACCACATTACTGAGGTAATATTTCAAACACTTGCCTAAATTGAACTAAGAGTGAAAATTAGGCCCCAGAAATGGAAATAAAATTGAAATTCACTTCACATAACATTTTAAAATCACACCGTTGCAATTAATATGTTGACATAAATCCTAATGATTAGTATTTGATATTAACCCTGAATATGCAACTTTTAAAACATCAACTGAGATTTGCCGTAAAACATTTATTTTCCTTATAAAACACTTAAGAGTTCCACTTGATTATTAA
Organism: Trachelipus rathkii; assembly: GCA_015478945.1. Classification (NCBI taxonomy): domain Eukaryota; kingdom Metazoa; phylum Arthropoda; class Malacostraca; order Isopoda; family Trachelipodidae; genus Trachelipus; species Trachelipus rathkii. The sequence goes on along the minus strand of JABUQX010035927.1, from coordinate 29,449 downwards.
ATTGGAACAAAATGGAAAACTATATTTTTTTAGAAATTGCGTTGTTCTAACTTACATCACCATTACAAAGTCTTCGCATTGAATAAGCCCTTGGGATATATTTTTTTATAATTCTGTTGAAGTATTACCCCATAAACTAGCATAAATCACCCTAAAAGTAGAAATATTGCCATTAATTTGAAAACATTATGAAAATTAATTTTTAAAATTATATATGTTGATTAATTCAATCATATCCCGATGTATGAAGAGTGAAAGTCTTCACTGCGAATATAATACATGTTCTATAACTTTTACAATTTTACTGAGCTTCTTTCTTAATACCTAGTTTAAAATAAACTAACAGATGCAATTATATATTAAAAGTGGAAGAGAATGAAAATTCATTTTCTATAATTTAAAAGTTGCAAAGTGCAACTGATATCTCGATATGTCTTTAGAAGTCACCTGCTTGGAATTATGATTGGATGTACAATTGGCTGCACGAATTACCCTGAGTCAAAGTTTGGTCATGAAATGAAAAAAAGAATAACGAAAAATAACGAAAATTAAATTTTAAAAATATTTATATTGATGATTAATTGAAATTACGGAAGTTATCGATTTGAAATTTTTAATTAATGTACAAGTGTTATCATCCTGCCGAGAAGAAGCTCAAGCACTTGCCAAAATTAACATTATGGTCGAAATCAGATATTTGAATTGAATACATCATGAGAATCATTTTAAAAGAATTACTTGTGTTGACTTTTGCAGCTATTTTTTTAATCTATGGAGGTTTATGATTTGAAAATGTATTTGAGTGTACCAATTTTACAATTTAGCTGAGATGAAAGATCAAAACGTATCCTAAATTGAACTAGGAGTTGCAATTACATTAGGAAATTAAAAAAGTTATAATTAATTTTTAAAATATTTTTTTTATTAGTCTCAACTGATATCACAATTTACGCAAGAAATTCTACGATTTAAGGTTAAACCTGAGTATGCAACTTTTGCCATTCAACCTAGGTTATACGAAAAGATTTTCCCTAAGGCGGTTGCATTGGGAACGTCTATCACATCAGATAAATAATTAAAATGAGATGACGTCATATTGTCCCTATATCAGCTGTTGTTTAAGGATAAGGATGATAACAATTATGTTCTACATTGTCATAGAAACTGTATCAGAGTGAATAAAGGAAGGTAAATAAAGTCTGACCTCATGGAGCAGTTTGTAATGAAAGCAAATTATATTTTTCGTTTTTTCTCTTTGTATTCTTGACAGTTTTCAGTGAGATTCTGGTTCTGGTATGAAAATCTTTATACTTTTAAATATTCATGAATATTTCCTTTAGATAATAATGTGAAAGAGAAAAAACGGTTTGCTGCGTAGCAACATGCCCTTAGTAACGGTAATAAAAATTTTACAACAAATAAGAATAATCTCCAATTTAGTGAATTGAAAATCTACAAGATAGAAAATAATAAAGCTTAGTGGTATTGGATACACCTCATACAATTATAGAGTTGCTACGACTACGCCTTAGATACCTAATATGTATGTTCCTCTTCTTAAGTGAAGCGCATGAACTTGGTATGAAAAAGTTGAACTGATTATTCCTAGGAAATATTTTTGATATCGTAATCGTGTCAAATAAAAAACCTAGCATAAGGATATACTAGGTAATGACACTGGTGACAGGGATTTTGATGGTGTAAAATAAATATATAATAAATTGTTGACCTAAAGTTATGAAATATTAAAATTACAGGTTATTTTTAGGGTATTTTAATATGTCAAATGACATTCGGGAGGTACCTAGAGCAGTTATAGAATGAGGTGGAGGCCACTCTAGCTTCTCTATCAGTGTTTTCGTTGCCAGTCACCCCTACGTGGGAGGGGATCCAACAGAACGTAATTTGTTTCTTTGCGAGGATGGAGCATCCGAAGAAATTGTTGTACAACGGTTACCATTGCTTTTTTTAGGGGAGAATCCAATATTCGGTTCACGCTAAGCCCAATTTCCTTCCCCCTAAAAATGGACATAAAATTCGCAATTTTCAGCCGATTTTGATCATATAAACACCAAACTGTAGCTTTTTTGCCCTCTATAACGTCGTTTTAGAGTGTTTTTCTGTGTCTATAGTCATTCTTTCAGAAATTTAAATTTTTCAAAACCCATGTTTTTGATATTTTTCAAATCAACTCCCAGAATTTTTTTTGAAATGACTTCAATCTTGAAATATGCATAGACGGGTCCATTACCTACAAAAGTCATGAAGTACTTTTTTGATTTTTTGAGTTTTGTGCTCAGCGTTGTCCAATTTCAAAACACCCTTTTTTTGAATTTTAAAATGAAAACTTACTATAATTTTTTTTCTGTTCTGGCGAAGTGGATGAAATTTTCAGGGCTTATGTAGTCAAGAGAGATGCACATTTTTTACTTAGAAAATTTCTTTGTATATGCATTAGTTTTGGATTTATTCTTGGAACAAATTTTCAATGAAATATTTTTTGGAAATTTTTTAAAAAATTTATTTTGAGTATACAAAAATATTATCTAAGTTAAAAAGATGCATCTTGCCCGACTATACAAGCCCTGAAAATCTGGTGTTGATCAGACGAGTAGAAAAAATATATAAATTTTTCACTTTTCCAAAAATTCGAACGTTTGAAAAATGAAATATTGAGATTGTCAAATATTGTCACAAACATGGGTTTTGAATAATTGAAAATTCTGAAAGAATGACTATAGACAAAGAAAAACACTCTAAAACGACGTTTAAGAGGGCAAAAAAAAAGCTACAGTTTGGTGTTTATATGGTCAAAATCAGCTGAAAATTTCAAATTTTATGTCCATTTTTAGGGGGGGAAATTGGGCTTAGAGTGAACCGAAAATTAGATCCTCGCCTTTAGAGTAGGGGGCTTTAAGTGCCTAGAGGTCGCTGAGCTAATTGAATAAATGATATAAGAATGGTCATGATTAAGGAATAAATTATGAGAAAGGACAATCATTATATTCACTAATTATTCAGTAAAAATAAAAGCATGAGAGGATTTATGAGAGGTTGTGTTCGGAAAAAATAGCAGAACCGTCGAAAAACACTGGAGCGAATCCTGCGTGAACTGAAAAGTGAAACAAGAATAATGACTTTAGCATGGGTTTTAGCTGGCTGAATTTGGAGAATGAGGTCAGAACCGGGCAGGTTGTGGGAGCAGGGAACTGTAAAGGCGTGTATATTTAATCATAAGAGAACGTCGGCACCTTTTTAAAAGGGATATTGAGCAAGCCAGAAATGCTACAAACTGTGTTTGCAATTGACCGTAAGGAAGATTCGGAGGTACCTCTCCTCAAAATTGTGTCAGTGCAGGCGGTATTTGGGTTTAAAAACAAAAATAACTTGCTCACATGATATATTCCCTTTGCAGAGAGATTGGCATCCCATTGGCTTCAATTTCGAGGTTCACTCGGGGAGTCAATTGGAAGGCTTCTGTGGAGATACTGATAGCCTCCTTTTGGATGATATCTAACAGGTGTAGTAAAATTTTGGATGCCAGACCGATGTGAAAACGTGATAGGGACTTGTGATCAGCATCCCAATATTTTGAGGTGAGATGACGTAATAGGTCAAACGCATGATGAAAAGTCGTTCTCAGGTGGTTAATGTGCATTACGTTCAATATTTCAGATACTCATTCAGAATGAGGTCTAGAAAACTGACCTGTGAAGTTACATGGATGGGTGAACCATGTGAGGTTAGCTTGGCGGGGGGAAGATGGCACGTTCTTAGGCTTTCTTTTTTCCGAAATGGTATTACTGGGGTTTTGGCGGGTGAGAGGTAGATGCCATGGGAGTTACCCCATTTTTAAATGTTCTCAATGGCTAGTTAGAGTTGACGTTCAAGGGATGATAGTCTGGCACCCGCAATGTATAAAGCCAGGATATCAACATACAGGGAAAACTTGACCAACATTGGGATGGTAGAAACTACGTCATTGAATTAGAGATCAAATACATTAAATACACTGCCCTGCCGAACACTTTCATCCCAAGTGAAGAGTCGTGATAAAACAGACGAGCACTGGACCTGGTTGGATCTATCTGAAAGACGGCATTGCATGAAGAAAGGACTGTTCTCGGAAATCGAGAATGTTTAGTTTTAGGAGGATCCCAGATATCCACGTTGTCTTATATGCTTTTCCAAGGTCAAAAATGACACCAAGAATCATCCCGCCAGTTGAGAAACCTTCCCGAGTGTCATGCTTCAGTCTTGACAAGGGAACCGCGGTAGAGTTATTTTTTGCGAAAACCAAACTGGAATTTGAGAAAGCCTGGCTACTTTCCAGGAAAGGACTTTTGTAGGTATTGCAGGGCAGTAAGATTGGTCTTTGGTGTTCGACTAACTTCAAATCTTTCCCAGGTTTCAGAATAGGGATTATGAAAGCTGTTATCCAAGCAGATGGAAAAGTGGATTTGATCCTGATACTGTTATACAGATTTAGCAGGAACGCTGATTCAGATGTGTAAATGTGACATAACATTATGTACGAGATGATGTCTGGGCCAGTGACACCATATTTGCTATTCGCCAGAGCAGTTTTATACTCTGCAAGTGTTAAAAGACAGTTATAGATATGATCTTCCCCTTTCGCTGTTGAAAAGTTTGGTGGTACCGTGTTAATTCTTAATTTTGAAAAGGCTTAAGGATAGCAGGAAGAGCTCAAGTGGCTAACAAAACTCTAGCCTAATACACCCATTACAGCTGTTGGAGCCGAGATCGTGTCAATTATATCAGGCTCATAACAAAGGACTGTGGTTGGAGAGCTGATGAAGCAGCGAGATAACTTACGTACAAATTTCCACACCGAAGAACGCCAAGTTGTGGAATTGACAGTCGAAGTATAAGTTTGGAAGTGTTGTTAACGCGATTGACGATTAATTCGACGAGATCTCGCAGCAGCTGTCTTGAAAATAATAATGTTTGTAGTGGTACGGGCCATTTTATGTTGCCTATAGAGATTTTCCTTTTCTCGGTTAACTTTTGCACACTCTTGGGACTAACAAGGGATTGCCGATCCCCTACCCGCGCAATATCTCGGGATACAAGCTTCTGCTGCAATGATGATAACTTGTTGGAAGAGGTTAAAGACCGCATCAGTTGTCGGAAATCGTGCAAGCTGTGTCTTGATAAAAAGGGGCCCACTCCATTCGATCACAACGCCAGCGGGAGTGAGGTTTTAACACCGGAGTTGGTGTGAGTTTGCATAAGGCAATCGGGTAATGATAACTGCCGTAAAAATAATAGCAGCGGGATCATGTGAAACCATTCATAACAAAATGGGAGCAGAAAGAAATATCTATGCAGGTAGAGGAGTGTGTAACCAAAGGTGAAAAAGCTAGACAGTCAGGTTTGAGGCATCCCAAAGATAAGGGACTTAGGAGGTCAACAAGGATCTTAGACAGGGTCACCCCACAGGGGGTGATGAAGTTTCAAGTCTCCTAATTGCTATTAAAAGGTCGACTAAGTCAGCCCTAGTTAACCAACTACTGGGAGCTACGTAGATCGAACAAGGGGTGATATCGGTAGGCAGATGACTCGTGCTGACAATGGATGATGTCTATTTAGAAGAGGGACTAGAGAATTTGAGACAGACTTATGGATGAGAATTCTGGATTCTCCCCTATCATTGTCACCTCGTTTGATGTTAACGGCGACTTGTATTCCTACGGTTAGAAGAAATCGCGACAGCATAGTTGAAGTTCCTGCAAACATTTGCACTTTGGTCTACATAAATTTATCAGTTGAACTAGTTCTTCAAAATTAAGAGCAGCAGACACGGACAGTCTCCATCTGAAGGAAGTGTGGCTATGTTGTGTTTGCCATGAGTTACTATAAAGATGGGCGGTTGAGATAAAATTGTCATATATGTGGTTATGTGGCGAATGTCAGAGCAAAAAATTGGTTGTGGCGGAAAGTTGAGGCGTGGACTTGAGGGGAGATGTATATACCAGGGTGGTAAGAAATAGTCGTACAACAGTGACTTGAGTTATATGATCTATTACTTGGCGTGGAGGTGAGATTTCCTGTGTATTTTAGTACAGAGTTCGCTTGAATAGCGAGAGCAAGTTGAGTTCATCAAGTCCTGTATAATTTTATAAACACAGTTGTTTAAGGGAAGAGGAACCAGAATGATCATGATTAGAGGTGGGAGCGATGTTCCGCGTATCCACGCGAGCAACCAGATTAAGAACTGGTTGAAAACTTAGGGCTCATTAAATAAGACAAGTGTAGGAAGGTGTCAATGGGAAAGGGTCATCTTTTTGTAATGACTTTGTAAGTTGAAGAGTCCCACCATTTGGTTGATAGGAAAATGATCTCCGATTGGGTAGTTGAAATGACACTCAGTAGTTTCCAGAAATTATGTGAACGGCTGAATTTCTTTGGAAAGCTGATCTATTTTAGTTAGGATGAGAGACCTCTGGGTTTCCTTTTATGACGTCGTCTGCAGCAGAACGCTTGGAGAGTTTGTGATATTTGCGTTGAACATTTTCCATTACTTTTCTTAGAAGCACAAGAAGCGTATAGAATACAGGGTAGAGTCAATATTGAGCGAAAGTGGCCACTCCATTTTATCCCCCACCAAAAATAGACACAAAATTCTTAATTTTCAGACCATTTTAATTGAAAAAAAAAAACAAACTGGAGCTTTTTCTGACCTATAAACGTCGTTTTCGGTGTTTTCTGTATCCGAAGTAGTTTTTTTCAGAATTTTCCTTTTTTGAAACCTATGTTTTGACATTTTTGGCATCAACAATTTTTTCCGAAATCACTTCAAACTTAAAATATATATATATGGGTCTATTACCTAGAGAAGACATGAAATAGTTTTCCCAATTTTAAAAATTTGTGTCTCAGCAATGTCGAAATCAAAACCTACCTTTTCAGGTTTTATATAACTGAAATATTCAATATTTTTTATGCTAATGCGATCGATAATGAAATTTTCAGAGCATATGTAGTCGGTTATAATTTAAATAATTTATCTGTATATGCAGCACTTATGGCTTTGCCTTTGGAACAAATTTTGAAAAATATTTTTTTTGAAAATATTTAAAAAATTTTAATTTGAGTTTTCAAAAAAAAATTATCTAGGTAAAAAAGATGTATCTTGCCCGATTATACAAGCCCTTGAAATTTGATGTTCATAGGATAAGTAGGAAAAAGAATATCAATAATTTCACTTTTTCAATTTTTCTTTTTTTTGAAAAGTGAAATATTGACACACACACACACACACACACACACACACACACAACCACAGCCACACACACACACACACACACACACACACACACTATATATATTAATATAGTGATATATATATATATATATTATATATATATATATATATAAGATATATCTATTAATATATATATTATTTATATATATATATATATTATATAATATATATATAGTATATAGTTATATATATATATAATAATATATATATCATTTATATATATATATATATATATTATATATATTATATATATATATAATATATATAGTTATATATATATAAATATAATTTATATATATATATATTATATATATAATATATAATATATAAATATATATATATATAATATATATATATATATTATATAATATAAATATATATATATATATGATATATAGTTATATTATATATATTATAATATAATATATAAGTGCTCTTGTGAAAGTTTATCTCTATTTTATTTGGGCGTTATGTTACATTATTGTTATTATTGTTATTGTTGTTCTTGTTGTAGTGAAGTGTGTGTGTGTTTTTTCAAATCTCGTTTTGTTTTAATTGAGAATTCTATTAAATTGTACCAAAGTGATATTAATCATTTATTTTTCTTCGAGGTTTAAGTTTGGAATTTTAAAAGATTAGCTTTTGGTTTAATTTTTTTTTACATTTGCTTATTTTGTAGTTTTTAATTAAATTTTAGTAAGTTTAGTTAGGTTAGTTTTAATTTAAGTTTTAGTTTTAGTATTGGAAAAGTAGTATATTTTTTTATTTATTTTTAACTTTGGATTTAGATTTTTCATTTTTTTCCTTTTATGTAGGTTTTAATAAATTTTAGCAAGTGTAGTAAAGTTGTTTTAGTTTATAGGTTGGTTTATCAGTATTATAGTAGTATAATTTATTTTATTTAATTGAAGAAAAGTTTGAAATTTTTTAAGTTAGGATTTAGTTTGTTTAATTTTTATCCAAATTTCTTCTTTTGTTTTAGTCTATTTGTGAATTTGTGTGTTAGAGTGAGTGTGTGTGTGGTTGTGAAGAGGATATTGACTAGGCGTAGTGGCTTTCTAATAAACTTTACCAAGCATCCGCGGCTTAAATTATTTGCCTCTGTTGGAGGTCACCTATCTAACTCTAACCCTAACTTTTTTCTCTTGTCTGAGACTCAGATGGCTAGGAATTCACCCTCTAACTCGTTTAACGTATCTAACTATAACTTATTTCATAATTTCCGTCTTAAGCGGTGGTGTAGGCCGATGTAAACCTTATACTCCTGCTAACACGTCTCGTGGAATCTCGAATCTCCTAACTTCGATGGCTCTGTGGCTCAAAAATCTTCTCTTCCTTCTCTACAATAAATCTTGTGCTTTATCACTGTTTCTCCTAACAGAAGCAGGATTTTCACTCTTTCTTTGAATATGTTACTACTTCTCACGAGACGGTTATATCTTCTCATCCAAAACTGAGGTCCTCTATTTAGGGGGACTTCAATGTAAACAACACTGAATGGTTGAAATCCTCCTCATATGATTTAGGTGGGGAGGAGGACGAATCATTCAGCATGTCTCAACGATCTGGAAGCAAAACTAATCAAAAACCTCATACATTCCGAGAATCGTCCCAACAATTCTTGAACAACACTTTGACCTATGTTTCACCCACTAGTCCTTTCTCTCTATAAAGTACCTACCTTCGCTTTCCTATTGGTAAAATCTGACCACAACCTTATATCTCTTACACTTTAATACTTTCTCTCCAACAGCTCACATCCTGCCCTACGCGTTTTTTCGGGCACTTTGATCGGGGTGATTGGGGCCTTGCTGTCGCTTCTGCGCTAACTATAATTGGAATGACGTGCCTTGGACTCTGATGACGCGTCGGCTTCTGCCACATAAAGTGGAAGCTGTAATCGTTGACGGATGAGCAGGTTCATTCCTTCTTTCGACTAAAATCTTTCGTCTGCCTCATAATCCATGGTTCGATCTTGCCTGTTCTCTGGCCATTCAGGCTAGAGACAGCGCTTATCGGGGGTGGAAATTCTCGTTTCTCCTATCACTCTCGCTAATTTTCATTCAGCTAGGAAATCGTTTGCAGGATACTTTCAGACGAGCAAAAGCGCTTCGAGTCAAACGAAGTGACGCTACGCTCCTTGTTCTCCTACTGACAATCT
>JABUQX010035927.1:0-15000 GCA_015478945.1 Trachelipus rathkii | reverse complement strand
GGAAACACACAGAGTCCTTTCAAAAAACTGAAATCACCGTGCTTTTTCAAAAAAAAAAAAAAAAAATCTTCCAAAGAATTCCGATACAAGGAAGCTTCGACCTGCTAGTATATGTGGGTGGGTAGAGAGAAGAACTCCCCACCGCTGAAACCCTCCAAAAGCATTTCATGAAAAGCTCTTTAAAATTTGAAATTCAAGAACAACAAAGTCGAATTTTAAACTCTATGGCGTGAAGGAAGAAAATGGGGGAAGGAAAGTTAAAGAACACCCTCCAACAACACCCGAACCGCCTGCTAAAAATAAAAATTTTTTTTATAGACTCAGCATCTGAATGTTTTTTCCTATTCCCCAGCGAGGGAGGCTTGACTTTAAAATTTGGATGTCAACAAGCGAGTCAAAATACAAAAAAAGAGGCATAGGAATTCCTCTCCAACGCATATGGTTTTGTGTCTTATCAACAAAGGTATTTTTTAAAGTGCAGATTTAATTTTGTAATTATTTGTTTTATTAAAAAGGAATTAAATTCTATTAGACTCGGCAGCATAATAATGTTATAAATACTAAAAATCGGATAGGTTTATTTTTGTGACTTATAATAGTTGTGTTTGATTTGTAAACGGAAATCGTAGGATTTTCCCGTTAGCAGGAACATCGATGTGCCCCGTCAGATGATTCCTACTCTTATCCCCCCGAAATCGGGAGGGGAAGGAGGTTGATATGTGTAGCGAAACAAAGATGCTTGTAAAACGGCCTTGTTAGGAGTGTCCGTTAGATTATAGAAAAAAAATTCCTTTTTTATTAGAAAGGAAAGTTGTAATTATTTTCTAGTATAATTAAACTTTGTAAAGTCCTTGAGACTGAAAAGAATAAATTTGCATGCTGGAGATCTCCATATTTAAAATTATTGTATGTTATTTATTGATTTTAATAATTAGATAAGAACGGTTCCTCTGATTAAAAATTTAATGAAATTATTATAATTAGTAATATATGAATTTTATTTTATGTGTCATTAGAAGATGTATCTGCATTAAACTTATTTTATTAATGTTTGGATGGTGCCGATTGTTAAATATTATTTTCGACATTATATTGAAATCACATTCTAAAAAATTATCTTGAAAATATTGGGAAATCCATCCTTAAAATCATGAAGTGAGAAGAGCCAATATTGCTCTTCTATTAAACCTCTGACGTCATTCACGAGAGGGTGCAGGGCTATAGGTATGAGACCTGGGCTGTTAAAAAAAAAAAAGTTGGGAAAAAGGATTGTCGTACAAAAAAGATAAATTCTACGAATATCTCGCCAACTTATAAAATTTATTAAAAATGTAATTTAATAGAATTAAATTCTGGGTGTTCTTGCTGCTCTCGGATTCACCATGATGTAACTGGTCGCAGTACTATAAAATAATGGTTTTATAATCTTTATTGGTAATATAAAGCAGAACTCATTTTGAGTCAAAAGCTATTATGATAGAGTATAAACAAAGCATCTCTGAAAGTTATGTGTATTTATTCATGTACGGTAAAATTGCTTACATATTATAAGATCACACTTAACTGTATTTATTCTCTTTTTTATATTATTTAAAATCTTTGAAACAACCAATAGGACGTCTTTCTCTTACCCGGTTCTATCTGGTACCGAGGAAGGAAAGTCAGTTCCGGCCACGATAGCGAGCAGAGAGGTTGCCAAAGGCCTTCGCCCTTAGGCGACCTATTTTATATGATTTATATATTTAATTAAAGGTGTTACCAAATAATTAATGTCAATATAAAAATATATCTTGTGAATGTCTTCTTCAAGACACAGTATTGATCATAAGTGTCATAATAGGATATAAACTTAGAGAATAGTGAATAAAATCTAGCAAAGTACATCGAAGCACTAGGGCATTCGCCCCTTTGCCAATCGTTCTAAAACTTATATAATCTTTGATTCGAATAATAACGAAAGTTTATTTGAGTTGTCAAATTGAGATCAATGACAAAGTCCAGTTTTATTAATATAAATTATAATTAATTTGAGTTCTTATTTATTGATCTGCGATCAAAACCTAACAAGAAAGGGATACATAATAAATGAAAGATGGAACATCACGTTGGATATTTTTAAAACCGAAGCTTTATATTAAAATTAATTATTGTGTTCGAGAGGTGAGTGATTTAATTATATGCCCCATTAATTAATGATCTCATCAACTCGTAGTACATATTTGGCGAGCCCCAGAGTTGACATCAATCGTCGTTCATACTTGGTTCAACCCCAGAGAATGACATCAACCTTTTAATAAAAGGGCCAATAAGAAAGAAAATAATAATAAATAACGCTGTGATAATGAAAGTGTATAGTATTAATTACTCAAGTGAAAAATATTTTTTAATAAGTTATTAAAAAGAAGTAAGTCTTGAGGATCAATATTGTTAATACTAAAAACGTAAGTGATAGTGTCCAACAGTTGGTTGTAGAGCCAAATGACAATAAGAATAACCTTATTTTGTACAAATATTTTCATAAAAATTTTCGGCTATTTTCTTCTAAAAAACTTTTCGTACTCCGCCTCCTTTACTCATACTGAATCACATCGAACGTAAAAACAAAGTTTAACAAACCCAGTATTTTAGTGTACTTGTTTGAAAAAGCACTTAAGAAATTAAGATTTCAAGAAAAGTTGAAACATGAAGAAAGTAAAAGTAAAGATTCTCGACTTTTATGACTCCTGTCCCAAACGATTTTCCTATTACACCTTCTACTTCGCGGTTAGGTTCAAATTATGCATCAAAATTGTTGGATATAGAACATGCGAGCCTAGAAACAACTACAGAAGAAAAATAAAGTCTCTATGATGATAGGACAAGGCCTATTAAGACGTTTGGGAGAGCCAAAAGCATACCCCTCAAAATAACCAAGAAAAGTTAAATATCACCTGTCTATGTCTGAAGACTAAATAAGGTTTAAAAAATTCCCTGGCTGCTAAAGATCTCCGCTGCCTGTAGTGACGCCACTGAAGTCTATCAATTCTCCAATATGGTTTGGTTTATATCAGCAAAGGTATTTTTTTAAAGTGCAGATTTAATTTTGTAATTATTTGTTTTATTAAAAGTAATTAAAATATATTGTAACTCGTCGGCATAGTATGGTAGTGTAAATAATGAAATGTCAGATAGATTTCTTTTTGTCATATAATAATTATAAGAGTCTTGGGTATAGGAAAATAAACTTTTACAATGTATAAGAATGAGTGTGCCCCACATCATTCTCTCTCCCATTCCCCGAAAATCTGGGGGGAAAGGAGGTTTAAACTTGTAAAATAAGAACTCTGAGACACTGTTGTAAAACATGGGTTAAACCGCGTATGAAAAAGGTCTTCGTGAAACTTGATTTGGTTGAAAAAAATTTCCTTTGGTTTTTGAAAGTATTCTTTTTAGGTTTATAATAAAAATTTATATTTTTATATATCATTTACAGAATAAAGATAGAAAAAAAGAATGCGTGTAAAACGGCCCTTGTTAGGAGTGTCCATTAGATTATAGAAAAAAATTCCTTTTTTTTTTAAAAGGAAAGTGTAATAAAAATGTGTAGAGTCAATATAAATGTTTGTACCTTGAGCTTGGAAGAGAGGAAATGTTTCCTTTCCGGACATCATCAAATGCTTGATGTGCTTAAGGATTTGTTAATTTATTTATTGATAATTTTACTAATTAGATAAGAACGGTTTGCCCTCTGATATTAAAATTTAATGAAATTTATTATAATTCAATTAATATATGAATTTTATTTATGTGCTACTTAGGAAGAATCTATCTGCTAAAAATTTATTTTTATAATGTTTTTATGGTGCCGATTAATTTATATATAAATATTTCGAGAATTTTAATATGAAATCACATTTAAACTTTTATTTCTAAAAAACCTAAAAGAAATAAAACTTTCGCTCATTATACCATGTGAGAGGGGAGGAATTATATCCTATCCCAAATAAACATCTGACCCTTACGTCATACGGGTAGGTGCAGCTCTATAGGCAGAAGACCTGGGCTTTTAAACAAAAAAAAAAGTTGGAAAATGTGTCTGATTAACCGTAAAAGAAGATTAATTTTGCTGGACATACTGCCCAATTGACATTTTTGGGCTAGTTTTGTTGATTTTGTACTCCATACTTTGTTTCTCCTTGTTCTTGCACCATTCAGGCTGATATAACTGTTCCCAGTAACTATAAAATAATGGTTTTATACAACATTATTGTAATTTTATATTTTATTTTGTTGAACTCAATTTGAGGCAAAAGCTATTATGATAGAGTTAAACAAAAGCATCTTCTGAAAGTTATGGTAATATTTATTCATGAGTAACGGTAAAATTGCCTAACATCTTATAAGATCACACTTAACTGTTATTTATTCTTTGGTTTATATATTTAATAGTAATTTAAGGCAACCAATAGGAGTCCTTTCTCCTACCGGTTCTATCTGGTACCGAGGAAGGAAAGTCAGTTCTTGCCATGATAGCGGGGAGAGAGGTTGCCAAAGGCCTTCGCCCTTAGGCGAGCTATTTTATATAATTTATATATTTAATTGAAGGTGTTACCAAATAATTAATGTCCCTATAAAAATATATCTTGTGAATGCCTTCTTCAAGACACAGTATTGATCATAAGTGCCATAATAGGATATAAACTTAGAGAATGGTGAATAAAATCTAGCAAAGTACATCGAAGCACTATGGCATTCGCCCCTTTGCCAATCGTTCTAAAACTTATATAATCTTGGATTCGAATAATAACAAAAGTTTATTTGAGTTGTCAATGACAAAGTCTATGTTTATTATATAATATAAAAAATTGTTTATTATTGATCTGTGATCAAAACTAACAAGAAGGGATATTAATAAATGAATAACATAAAGTATCTTTTATACATATTAATTATTGTATTCAAAAGGTGAGTGATTTAATTAATGCCCATTAATTAATGATCTCATCAACTCGTAGTAATATATATATATATATATATATATATAATATATATATATTATAATATTATATATATATATATATATATATATATATTTAATATATATATATATATATATATATATATATATATATATATATATATATATACTTCTTCAGTAAACATATTTATTTTTGCCATGCGATATTATATGGGCTTTTAAACTGAGGTGAAGCGTACGTCGTACGTCGTAATTTTGTTTACTTTCTTTTGATTGGTTGAATAATCTCTTTAGATTTTGAGGATTTTTATACTCAAGTTTCATCAGAAACACATTTCTCGCTGTGTTGTCACCATGACGTCTCTCCCCACACCAAAGCTTGTTGCTGATATCTTTACGAGGACCCTCGTTGTTCCTAGTGATGTATCTTTAAGATTTTGTCGTAAACCAAATGGAGACCGATACATTGCTTGTATTCCTTCCTGAGGTACAGATAATAGACCTTTATTCATATCTGTAGAAGAATTCATCAAAATCACCGAGCGTGTATAGGCTTCGCTAAAGGCTAAGTATGTATTATCTAATGTTTCGAATCGTGGTGAAATATCCATTAGATCAGAGAGAGAGAGAGAGAGAGAGAGAGAGAGAGAGAGAGAGAGAGAGAGAGAGAGAGAGAGAGAGAGAGAGAGAGAGAGAGAGAGAGAGAGAGAGAGAGAGAGAGGAAGAGAGAGAGAAAGGAAGGATAGTAATTGAGAATATAGGTTTGAATTTGAAAGTAGTTTAAATATTAAAGTAATTTGTATGTACGCAACTATTGGAAGCCCCTCGCAAATGACACATTCATGCGTACCCGTATAGGATTTCACTGTTCGTTCATCTGAAAATAGTACAGCCTTGATTAAAATAAAAGAAGAATTATCTGATCATTTTGCAGACGTTGACATACTTGAGAGATAAATACATATATCCCACGGTTTAATCTATAATATTCACATTGAAGTAAGCAGCTTACCCTATAATAACGAAAAATGTAGGAAAATGCTAACAACGACCAATGTCAACAAGTTTACTTATCCTTGGTGCAAGAGAATGCTGGCTATAGAACCCGATTATGCTGAAGAATGAATTAGTAGCAGCCAAAGAAATTTATTCTATAATTAAAGAACGTCATTTATATTTATAGAGGATTATATAGAAAATTGCTCAGTTTCAACTTCACCCTATGTCTTCAGCTCAGATATATTAATATATACATATTATATATATATATTATATATATATATATTTACGTATATAGAAATAGGTTATATATATTATATATATATATATATATTATTATAATATATATATAATATATAATATTATAATATAATATATTATATATTATATATATATATATAATTTATTATATTATATATATATATATATATATAATATATTAATGTTAATTAAAATTGGAATGCGAAATCGAGAGTTTTAAAGTATTTCCTAATGAAAGTTTGCGTTTGAATATGCTTTGGGTCTCAAATTCGTATGTATTTTAATTATAGACTCTTTGCCAAATCGGCGGAATTTAACAGATGGTTAATGTGTTTGAATTGTAACTTTGGGAATTATAAGACCGGAACATTTTTTGAAGGAACTTTAAATTGTGGTGTTGATATGCTGGGATTTCTATTAAAAAAACAAACTTTTTACGTTTTCGACCTCGTACTATTTGTCAAGTCGCTGATTGAACTTGTCCCCTGGAAAAAACGTTACTGAATTTATATCGTTCGAACGGAATGGATACTTTTAATAGAATTCCCTGTCCTCTACTTTTTGTTAAGTGTCAGCGATTAAAAGTATTAAATCTTGTGATCACAAAGGCCTTATAAATCGTGATTAATATGTAACTTTATTAAGTGCAGTGTAATGCTTTTTTTTTCTCTAAACTAGCGTTTAATCTTCAAGTCAACTTTATCTTCGTAAATTAATATTGTCAAGCAATGCGTAAAGGAATTATATACTACCTATACTAAGAGGCCGGTGATATTAACTCTAATTGTACCGGTGTTGAACCTAACAATTTCAAATCCTAAAATTTGGACTATTTGGATAAGAAGTTTCAGTTTGTCAACAAGTAAGTTGTTTACGTTTCTTTTACTATAGGTTGATAATTCCATTTATTATATTTATTTATTGAAGCACATAACATTTATTAATTTAAATTCTACTATCGTATATTTACTATTTTTAATTCGAATATAATAACTACGTTGGTATTAAGATTGTATATATATTTTTTACTACTTAAATAGATACAATTTTAATAATTTTTGAAATTGTAAGTTAATTTTTGAAATTTTCAAAATTTATATAATAAATTTTTTGTAAATATTTTGCTAATATTCTATCAGTATCAGTGTTCAAATTTGTTGTTGAAACCTTATGAAAGAAAATTAAAGTTGTTTTTTTTTTCTTGCATCGAGTTTGAAACTAGACAGGCATATTCAAGCGCGATTTATTTCCATATGTTTGGCGTATCAATTATTGATTGAAAGATTTGCTAAGAATGTTTTTTTTGTTTTTTTGTTTTTGTGATTTTTTGATAAAAAAAAGTGTCTTAACATTTTTTTTATTTGAAAGCGGTTTAAAGTCACGTGTTTATTTAATAACATTTTTTCTGATAAATTATTCTAATAAAGTTTTTTCTATTAGCAAAAAGAGACTTTAAAAAAGAAAACCGTAAAAAAGGTGATTTAAAAGACTTTAAAATAATTTAAATATTATTTGCATGCGCAGCGGTTGTTTTTCGACATAGTCAGTGCGCATTCGATATTTTTTCATATACATTCAACATTATCTATGCGCAGTGGTTGTTTTTCGACATGGTCAGTGCGCATTTGATAATTTTCTTATAAATTCGACTTTTTGCATGGGCAGTGTTTGTTTTTCGACTTTTTTTTATGCGCGGTGATTGTTTTTCGTCGTAATCAATGCGCGGTGATTGTTTTTCGACATAATCTATGCGCAGTGGTTGTTTTCTGACATAATCTATGCGCAGTGTTTGTTTTTCGACATAATCTATGCGCAGTGGTTGTTTTTCGACCGTCAGTGCGTATTCGATATTTAAATTGCGCATTCGACATCTCCTTTGCGCACTAGTGTATTATATCTCATTGTTTCATTCTTTCTCGATTTGTCCTTTCTACTATCAATATGGACATCATTCAAGACTTAGATCTGAAAGAGGCTGCCGATTTTCAAGACCAAATGCCTGCAGCTCTTTCAGGAGAGGAAATATCCAGCTTCAAGTCAAATCTTCTTAAAGACTTGGGTCCTCTTAGGTTAAAAAGGGGACACTTAAGAAGAAAACTTACTCTCTGTTGTAAACACTTTCCTACAGAAGAGGAAAGTGATGAGGACTCTCCTACCTTTTACGACCAAGTTGTTGTAAAAAGTGTGTTTGAAAAAGTGACAACTGTCATGAGTGAAATTAAAGCTCAAGACACTATCATTGAAAACTTAATAATTGGGGCTGAATACACGAAAGTTGACCAAGTCATACTTGACGAAGAATTTACAGCCACTGATACCTACCATATTAAGATGGCTAAAGCGCTTCACTTGTTAAAAGACAAGTATGGTTATAACTCTGATTCAAGAAAGTCGTCTCAAAGGGGACTTGCTGTCATTATCCTTCTAGCTTAAAGATCCCTGCCTTAAAGTGTGGAGATTTTTCGGGAGATAAAGACAAGCATTCTTTCCACTCTTTTCTCCAATCTTTCAACAACGTATATGGGGAGAGAAGAGACATCTCAAAGGCCATCAAACTTCAATATTTAAAATCACATTTGAAGGGATATGCTCTGAAGGACATTGAGTTCTTGTCAGGCACGGATGACAATTATGATGTTGCCTTAACCATCTTAAAGGAACATTATCTAGATAGAGCATTCATTATCGACTCTATTTTATATGAGTTAGATTCAGCTCCGCCTCTTGACGGAAGGCAGTTGGAACCTGTCCGGTCTTTCATTTTATAGGTTCGGGCTAACTTGAAGGAACTTAAGGAACTTGGAGTTGACTTTTTTCAAGAGGAGTCATCCGGTTGCAAGCTAATAAGTCATATCATGGTTGATAAGCTTCCTATTTCGTTTTTGAGAGAGTTGAAGCTGTCAACGAAGGAACAATATCCTTCCACCAACCTCATTTTCAAAAAACACAATCAAATCATTCATAATATGGAAAGATTTCGAACCCCCAAATCTTACACTCAATCTCCCTCTTCTGGTTCTTCTCGTCCTTCTTTTGATTAAAAAAGGAGAAGCAGAAAGGGGAAAAAG
Source organism: Trachelipus rathkii (assembly GCA_015478945.1). Taxonomy (NCBI): domain Eukaryota; kingdom Metazoa; phylum Arthropoda; class Malacostraca; order Isopoda; family Trachelipodidae; genus Trachelipus; species Trachelipus rathkii. Next base: position 5,715 of record JABUQX010035927.1, on the reverse strand, counting down.
TTTCCTTCTGTGCCATCTGAACAGAGTTATACTTTCAATACATCCAAAGGTGATTGTGCAAATAAAAAGACTTCATCCCCATCTTCGTCAAATTTTCGAGTATCTTCTGAGATTAAATGTAAGTTGTGCAGTGGAAAGCATTTCCTTTCAGAATGCACAGTTTATGAATCTCCCAAGGCCAAAAGGGACAGATGTGTCGTGCTTGAGCTGTGTAGCAGCTGTTCCAGCTGGAAACATATTGCGGATAAGTGTCCAGCTAAAACACTCAACCTTAAGTACCCTTGCTTAAATTGCAAGAGTAGAAAGCATCTCACTGCTCTTTGTCCATCTGAAATTCGTACTCAACATCGGAACAACAATCGAAAAGATACTGATGAAGAAAGTAATTCTGGTTTTAGCAACAACTTGTGTATCAATACCGGAAAGTCATCAGCCTCCCAAATCTTACCTACCATCACCATCACAGTAAGACACAAGAATAAGTCTGTGCCTATTCGTTCATTAATCAACTTAGGCTCACAGAGAACCTACGCTAGTCCACGAATGCTCAATAAATTCGACATCAATTGTGAGCAATTACCCAAGATTGACAATCCCATCAAAACCTTCATCGGAGAGCAGGTTCGTTCCTTTTATTTGGTTAACTTGGATCTCAACTGTTGTTGTGATTCATTTATATCAACTCCTGTTCTTGTAGACCCTTTTTTAGATGTATGTTTTACTGTTAATGGATTGGCATTTGCTACTTGTAGAATTTTGTCAAAATACAAAGTAGCTGATAAGTCATTTGTAGGTCCTTATGGGGATTCCGTGAATAACATCGACCTTTTGCTTGGCACTTACACTCTTTGTCATATGAGGCACTTCCAAATGGTAGATTGTTTGGAAGGAAGTGCTATTTAAACTTATTTCGGTTTAGTTCCTTTCAGTCCTGTGGATTCTTTTCTACTTCTACATCAAAAAGACTTTCTGTACAGAAAGCAGTCTGTTAACTCATCACGAGAACATGATGAGGAAGATTCATGACTAACAATGCCTGTCTCTTCATTACCCTACCAATTTGTCAACGCTCCTCAAACCCTCGTAAACTCAATCCTACATCCAAATCATTCCTACCATGATGTCATCGATCTTTCCTCGAATCAAAAGGATACTGAACTTGGTCTGGAGCATCTGTACAGTCTGGAGTCCATGGAAATTCAGGAAGAGAAAGATTATGGTACTACCGACAAAGAATTTATAACGAAATTCCACAACTCCATTCAATTTATCAATGGAAAGTACCACATCGAAATCCCTTGGATTCAGGATTTGCTATATCAAGTTCCATCCAACTATAATGTAACTTTAAGTACACTAAAACGAATCAAGAATCGTCTCAACAATCAGGGACTCGACAAAGCACAGAGTGATGTCTTTAAGGAACAGCTGAAAAACGGCATAATTGAAATCATTAAAGTATCTCCGAAGGACTTCCATAAATATGTATGGGTTCCCCACAGGCCTGTCATAAGAATGGTTGATCAGGTATCAACTAAAATGAGACCTTTATTCAACTGTAGTATTCGTACAAAAGGAGCTCCTTCCCTTAATCATGCCTATTATCCAGGTATAGATTTGTTGGTTCCCCTTCTTCGTCCTTTTTTAGCTTATAGAGCCGATAAATATGTGGTTGTTGAGGACATATCAAAAGCTTTCCTACAAATCTACCTCAAACAAGAAAGTGACCGTAACAAATTTTGTTTCTTCTGGGAGGAAGATGGCAGGCTTGTTTCTTATCGGTACGCAACCATCATATTCGGACTTGCTGTTTCTACCTACATTTTGAGAGCCGTTATTAGACACCACATTCAGAATAATTATCCTTATGATTTAGTCTTTCGTCTTCTGATAAATAATCTTTATGTAGATAATTTTATTTACACTCACTCGTCCCCAGAAGTACTGAGAAACATTTACACCACATCAGTTCAAAGAATGAAGGAAGGAGGATTCAACTTGTGTTCTTGGAACACTAACCATTCAGATCTCAAGGCTCAAATAAAACAGGATAACATGCTTTCTTCCCATAACTGCGAAGAGGAAAAAGTTCTAGGTTACCTTTACCATCCTGGTAATGACACCCTGAGACTCGCAGACTTTGAGTTATCATCAGTCAGTTCAAAAAGAGAATTCTTTTGTAGAACTTATTTTCCAAATCATTTGATCCTCTATCTTTGTTTTTCTTCTTGTCATATTGAGAGGTCAACTTTTGATGAGACGTATGACATAGTAAAGATTTTTTAAAACTTACATTTTGACAAAACTTATCTAAAAGAATGCTTATTTAGCATAGGATAATTTGCAAATAAGACTATTTATGTGTTCTTTGAAAGAAAGCTTGTCACCAAGGATAAAACCTAATAACCTGGCAGATGATACCCAATTTATAATTACATCTTTTGCTCTTACATTTAGTTGAACAGGGTTCCTTTGATTTGGTATTATTAGGTAATTTGTTTTTTGTAGGTTTATTGAGAGTCTGTTTGCCTCTATCCATGTTATAATGTTTTTAAATTCATTGTTTACTTTGCAGTTAAGTGTGTCTGTATTATGATGTATCTCCTAATCGAATGTATTGTACCCGGTCAGATAAATATGTCTGAAACCATTGTAGTGAACCATTAGTGATATCAAGTCTTTCTAATTAAAATAATTAAGGGTAGGTTGTGCGGAACTACATCGAATGCTTTCGAGAAATCTAATAGCAATATAACATGTTTATTTTTCGTTTCAGTGAGGAAGATAAGAGTATCTTCTGTGTCGCGGTTAAAGCCAATTTGGTGCCTGGGACGGGCCATTTTCAGCCCCACCTAAAAATGGACATAAAATTCGGAATTTTCAGCCGATTTTGACTATATAAACACCAAAATGTAGCTTTTTTGCACTCTAAAACGTTGATTTCCGGTGTTTTTCTGTGTCTATAGTCATTCTTTCAGAATTTTTCAATTTTCAATTTTCATGTTTTTGACATTCTTCATAATTTTTTCCAGATTTTTTTCCGAAATGACTTCAAACTTGAAATATGCATAGATAGGTCCATTATCTAAAATAGTACAGAAGTACTTTTTCGATTTTTTGAGTTTTGTGCTCAGCGTTGTCCAATTTCCAAACCCACTTTTTTTTTAATTTTGAAATGAAAAATTGCGATAATTTTTTTTCTGTTCGGGCGAGGTGGATAAAATTTTCAGTGCTTATGTAGTCAGAGGAGATGCACATTTTTTACTTAAATCATTTCTTTGTATATGCATTAGTTTTTGATTTGTTCTTGGAACAAATTTTAAAAAAAAAAAATTTCGAAAATTTTTAAAAAAAATTTCTTTTGAGTATACACAAAAATTATTTAAGTAAAAAAGATGCATCTTGCTTGATTACATATGCCCTGAAAATTTCATCCACTTCGCCCGAACAGAAAAAAATTATCGCAATTTTTCATTTCAAAATTAAAAAAAAAATGGGTTTGGAAATTGGACAACGCTGAGCACAAAACTCAAAAAATTGAAAAAGTACTTCTGTACTATTTTAGATAATGGACCTATCTATGCATATTTCAAGTTTAGAGTTTCGGAAAAATTCTGGAAGAAATTATGAAGAATGTCAAAAAACTGAAAATTGAAAAATTGAAAAATTCTTGAAAGAATGACTACAGACACAGAAAAAACCGGAAAACAACGTTTTAGAGGGCATTAAAAAGCTACATTTTGGGGTTTACATAGTCAAATTGGTTGAAAATCCGAATTTTATGTCCATTTTTAGGTGGGCTGAAAATGGGGCCGTCCCAGGCACAAAATAAATTGGTTCTAGCCCTTCAGTGAGGAAGATAAGAGTATCTTCTGTTGTTGCGGTTTTTGGTAAACCAAACTGATTTTGTGAGAGAAGCCCATTTTCATGCAAGTAATTTGTAAGTTATGCGTTTGAAATAATTTTTCAAGATTTTTTAAAAATTTTCTGGAGAGCGCTTCGAGATTCGGAAAATATGGTATAGTTTTCGGAAGCTAGGTGTCAGCACTCTTGGGAGCAGGGGTAACTTTTGCAATTTTTAATTCAGTTGGATTATGATTTAGTTCAATTGAGTTGTTATAAAGGGCGGCTAATATAGGTGAGATTTCTTTTATACAGTATTTGTATATCCAGTTGGGACACTCTGAAAGCTTTTTTTCATGAGACCATTTATAAATTAACACACACTCAATGTCAGATGCAATGCAAAGTTCTGCCCCTCGTGCGGTCTTAAATAATCAGTAAAGAATACTTTTGTCTCTGGAAATTCAGCTGCTCATGCTGCCCCTACGGTATTAAAGTAAGAGTTCAATTCATTAACTATACGTTTCTTGTTTGTAACTATTCCATCATTTATTTTTAACTCGTTAATTTTTATTATGACGGTTTAAAATGTTGTTTATTAAACCCCATTACGAATGTGAATCGGATTGAGTCTGGTTGAATTTATCAACAAAAAACTAGCTTTGGATTTCCTTATTAGTTTTTTAAGAGTTGAAGAGTATTTTCCATATAAAGGCAACGGTATAGTATCCATCTTAGCACGTTTAAATAACTTGTGGTTCTTCCTAACCATCTAATTCATTGTCCTCTTTTTGGAGATTGTTTTGTATTTTATGGGAAGTTTTTATCATATGTGCCATAGAGAATGAAACTAAATTTTTGTACTTTCATCTAATGAAAGATTAATTATCGTTGTGAAAAAAGAAACATATGTATTTTTCACGCTATGTAGAATTGTTTGTATTAATTATTATCAAAGTTCCTGCTGTTATAATCTACTTTCCTTTTCATGGGGGGAACAGTAGAAGATTCAAACGTTAGGATGCAAGGGTAGTGGTCCGAAAGATCAGTGCATAATGTAAAGGATTTTGTTGTGCCCCAGTTGATTGACCACCATAATATGGAAACGGTATTGCCCGTGTTACGGGTGTTATTTGTGAGGTCAACGTAACCTCTTCGTCAGTCTGTGACTTGATAAGGAACGCTGGAACTTCTTTTCCACAAGAGGAAACCAACAAAAACACCGACACAAGTTCCAAGAATGGCCATCGAAAACCCAAGACCCGCCATGCTGCCTGCCGTGTATCCAGCTTTTAAGAATCGTAATGATTTATGCCGTAGACGGGGATGAAGAGCTTCAGAAGATTATTGTTTTGGATCGCTCTCTAAAAGTAACGTCAATAGCCTCAATGTGAGAGTTAATGACTGAGAAAGTTTCTTCTGCTTTTAAACTCCTTTTAATAAGTACTGACACATCCCCTCGCATTCTTTCTTTACGGCAAACGTTGAACATATCATAGTCTCAGAGCGCACACAAGCTTTGTTATAGTCTTTTAGAAAGGGCTGGGTGAAGACAATACAAGGAAAACTAGCACTGACGGGACTGAAAGGAAGGTTGATAAGGTCATCATGGTGTTTTTTGAAATCACTTTATGTTGATACATATAAATTTAAGGCATTCAGGGGCCTTTATGACAAATAATTTTAATGCAATTAATCATAATAATAATAATAATAATAATAATAATAATAATAATAATAATAATAATAATAATAATAATAATAATAATAATAATAATAATAATAATAATAATGGTGATTATTATTATTATTATTATTATTATTATTATTATTATTATTATTTATTATTATTATTTATTAATAATAAAGAAA
>JABUQX010035926.1:5000-31441 GCA_015478945.1 Trachelipus rathkii | reverse complement strand
CAACATTCTACTCAGTCATTCTTTATTACTTTATTCTTCTGTTCCTCTTGGATTCCTTATATATAAATTTTTTCTTCTATCTTCGTCTTAACATTTTATGCTTGACTTGGAAGAGGGTGCCTGTTTTTTTCTCGTTTGCGTCTGGACGTTCTCGTTGGGTGGCCGTTCTCACAACGCAGTCTGCGGAATGTTCTTCTCTGTTTTCCGCGACAGGCTCAGTCATCGTGCGGGCTTCCGCGCCTGCCTTGTCTTGCTTGTTGGTTGGTCGTGGATGGTGCACCATGGTTGATGGTTGTTGTGTTTTGTTTTCTTCGGTGAACGCGGCGTACGGATTTGGATTGTTACTTTGGTTTTTCTTTGTCGTCTGCTTTCTTGCGTTGGGTGTCGTCGGCGTGTACCTTTTGGGCAGGTCAGCATTCTGCGTGCTTGTTCGCGATGTTGCCCGCGGCCTCCACCTGGCCCCCGGTCCGCCCTGCAGTGGCTGGGGGTTCCTTGTTTTAATTCTATTCATTATTTTTTTTCCTTCTCTATTTCCTCTTTTCTTCCTTATAAGAGAGTTGTACTCTATTCCAAGTCTTTCCTTTTTGTTCTTTAGATATCTGCAATTCCACTTTCTATTGTCCTTCCTTATTCCAGGAACACTAGTTTTGACTTCTATTTATTTATTGACATCCCTCATTACAATTTCTTCGTTTTATTCGGACCTTTTTGTCTGTTTACTGTATTTACTTTATGCCTGCCTTCTCTCAATTTAAATGTCTGTTTACCTCTAGTCCTTAACCTATTCTTCCATCACTTTTATTACATTCTTTCTTATTTATTACCCAGGCCTGCACTGGCCTTTTTTTTTCTACTGAAATTGGTCTTTTTCCTGTATTGTTGGTGTGCTGACCTTCGCCCTCCTCCCTTTCCCTCCACTCACGTAAGGTTTTTTTCCCGCCTCCGTGTCTCCTTTTCTTAAGTTTTTTTTTCTTGCTGTCTTTCCCCCCGGCTCTGTTCCCCTGTTTTGGTCTACCGTCCGCACATGTTCCCCAATCTTTCCCAGCCCTGGTCACGCACGCACTGTCCTATATCTCTTTTCTCTCTTCTATAATAAGTATCTTCTCATTCTCTATTCTATTATATATTATCTAGTCTTCATCTCTCTCTTATATCATATTTTTGATTTATACTAAGTTTCTCTTATTTAATTCATCTTATATCTAACTCTAGTTTAATTATATACTCTCATCTTGTTATACTAATAATAATCTTCTTATATATTGCTCGCACCCTGTTTGCGGGTTATAAAACACTTGACATCAAAACACCGTCATTTTTGTCTCCAATCTTCGCCTCCGCAAATGCGTCTTGTTTGATCATGGACCTGATGCCCTGTCGCAATTCCCCAGTTGTTCGATAAATTTTGCGACACCATCTTCATGCACATACTACTGAGGGAAGCAATTCCTGGTGAACGAGTTTCGTGGTTATACAACGAGCAACACTCATTGTTTACACAACTAGAATTAATGATCTTGTGCGGGATTTAAACTACGGAAGGAGTCAGCCGAATTGTTAGGCTAAAGGTTGAAGGGAAAAAATTCATTAGCACCAGGTACCTATTTTCAATGTAATGAAAATAATTCAGTTTTCTTCATACTTGATCATAATGAACTCATAGCTGGGAATAGTATTGGTGGGATGTATCGGTGGTTGAATGTAAGATTATGATGAAAAGGAGCTGGAGGTTGTTAATTTATTCTCCAAAAAGTCTAAGATTGAGCACAGCGGGATTATAAAAATCAGTTTGTGCCTCACGTAGCCAGTTGCTCATATTGTTTATTTGAAGAGTTAGAGAATCTGAGTATGATTTTGGTCAAAGTAAAAATACAAGGACATTAGTGGACTTATATGTGGAGTTTGAAAGTGATTTCCGATGATTCTGACAGAATGGCGGGTACCCAGATACCTTTGTTTCCTTTGTGTGAGTGGGCAACCGAAACAAGCTCCAACATTGGATACAAAGAGAGTGGCCGAGGAGATCTGGGTTTGATATTGGAATAAAGGACGGTCATGAAAGAAACGTTGTGGACCCAAGAACGTATCCGCTGCTCCCTTCCACATTAATTTGGCAGGTAATGAAAGCAGTTTACAAAAGCTCTCTCTAAGGAAGGGGAATGTTTTAAATACCTAAGGGACAAATTCATTCTTTTGCAAAATTAAAAAAGGCGAGTTTAGCAGCATTAACGCCAACTTTAACGCCGACATGAAATTGCGCCTGTGAAAAAGGGTGAAAAAAAGTGCAATGGCTGCGATGATGAGTGAGTAGTAATTCATTTTTCCTAAATTAAACAATTTAAGACAATTGTTAAAAGCATGCTAAGTAATTTGAGAGAACTGGGGTCGCTCGATGAGCCTTACTGCATTTCTATCTTACATTCTCATTTTGGAACTACATTTCCAGAAAAATCTAGGACAATGTTAGCGAAAGAAGCAGGCGAGCGCTTCACCAAGCTGTGAGATTGAGAGGAGGTAGACCCAACAGGGTTCGCTGGACGATAACTAGTATGATAGCGGAATGCTGGGGTTTTGTGAGAACTGAAGTAGCAACCATATAAAAGGAAAGATCCAGAAGGACGCTTTCAAAATCAGCGAAAACGCTCATATTGCAGCTGAGTAAGGTGACTTTAACAATTTGGGCCCTGTATTATTTTGTAAGTTTCATTTTCATATATTGGTCATATTATTTTTTTTCACCTTATATACTATTTACTTTCAAATTAAATAAATGTGTTTACAATTTAAAACTTTTAATTAACCATTATTGATAAGTGTTTACTGGTTTTCGTCTTCATGACTCTGTCATTGGTTTGATGTGAAAAAATCCATTACGGTGGTATCGTAAACTTGATTTCATTTCACACCTCTAAAATATATGTCAGCCTACACTAAAACATTTTATTCAAAAATCAGTAAAACATTACCAATGGACCAACATGTTAGGTATTATATTTTTATTAGTATTAATTTATTATTATTATTCCCTTATTATTATTTTATTATTATTATTATTATTATTATTATTATTTTATTATTATATTATCTATTTATTTGATTCTTATTATTATTATTATTAATTATTATTATTCATTATTATTATATTAATATTATTATTTATTAATTTATTATTATTATTATTATTATTATGTTTTTTTTATTACGGCGATACTATGATGCGATATTCTTTTTACTCCGCAGGTTTTACTTTGTTCTTGGACTTTAGTCTGAGCAGAGAGCCCTGAACCATGCTGGAATAATAAGGAATAAGGGAGTATAATTGAGACCGGCTAAAGACGATTAGAGATAGAGAGATACGAAGTACTGATAAGAAATTAGTATGGAAACAGGATAGAAAGGGAGGAGAGAATTACACGGCTTAAGAAGATTGAAGATAGGAGGGTTAGAAGTACTGATAAAGGACATTTAGGGAAGGATAGGAGGAGGCAGAGGAATTAACTAGATTGAAGCGAAGTGGGCAGTTTGTTAATGGTTGGACAACACGATGAAGAAAAGTAATTAAGCACTGTAATTGTGGAGGAAATTTTTGTACAGAATTGGGAAGGAGTATTTTTCTAGAATTGAGAAGGGTGTTTTGGTGAGAACTGGAGAGTAGCATATGGAGAAATGCGTGCGCAATTATTCTTATATATTTTAGGTTACGGTTTTTTTCTAGTTTATAAGTTTTTTCTCAATGAATGTTTCGATTGATATTTTATTCTTCGAATATCCAAAGATTTTGCTTCCTTGCCAAATTTTGAACGGGGTAGTTTTTAGCCGATTCACCTTGCTCGTGGTAAAGTTTTTTTTTAATAATTTGTGTATCTATTTTTGATTCAGGATTTATGGTTTTTTTTCCTGAGTTTTTTCTTATGTTTATTTTATTGTTTGTTTTGTAATCTTTGGTTTTCTTCTCCAGGCACAGTCGCGACCGCGAATTTATGAGTTGTTTGTGGAATAATCAAACGACGACAGGTGTTAGTAATATTGGTTGTTGTATTATCAGTAGTGGTAAAAAAAAAGGTCTGTGTGATGGTAGTAGAGCGTGTGTAAGAAAAATAGTTCCAAAAGTGGATTGGTTTATTTGGTGCTCCTGAAAAGTTTTCGAGCAATTGTTTATGATCTACTGCAATTTATCTTAGGATGGGGTTATGATAAAAAATTAGAGATGGGGTTGCAGGAAATAGTAGTAGAATGATGATGATTGGTGGTGAGTTGAAGGTGCCCTACTAATTAGAGTGGAGTGATTTGGTTTTGTGTGATAATCTGAAGAGAGTTTGAAACCAGCGGGCCGTGAGATTTGGGCGGTGTGTTGTAAAAGGAGGGGTTTGAAAGTAAAGTGATAAGAGTAAGATATTGTTGTGTCTGAGAACCGTAATAAGGTTTAATAAGAATAATAATAATAGTAATAATTATAAGAATAAATATTTTTGTATGTCTTTGCAGATTGGATGTTGGGGAACAAATGATTGTGTCAAAAGATTCAAGAACATGTATGTTCTCCTATTCTTCGAAATGCGTTGTATAATTCCTTGGTGCCCAGTCCGACTAAGTTTCAGTAAATTATGATATGGTGTTTGGTTACATGTGATAATATGTCTTTTATTGCGGAAGAAATGGTCTGGGAAAAGAGGTATACGATCTAAGTTATTTGCCTTCTTAACTGAACAATATTAGTCGTGTGTTGGATGGAGAAGAAGAGAATTAGGGTGGAATGAAGAGTAAACGATAATTGTTGTGAATGAAAGTGGTATAATAGAGAATAAATGAAGAACGTTGAGATGGTTTTGGTCAGTGGAGGATGAAGTGACTGTCGGTTGGTTTAGAGAGGCGAGAGAGAGATGGAGAACGCGACATGGCTGGGAGACCGAAGAGAAAGTGGATTTAAGTAGGAGTGTCGGATGAAAGAATGTCGAAGGGAGAAATGTGAGTCTTGGCAAGAGGCGAGAATAAAGTGCATAATTAGGATAGTGAAATGGCGGGGTTTTTGTATGGGGGCATGGTTGTGGCGATTTACCATAGTGAGGAACCCTTACATTGACGATTTTACCATAGTGAGGGTACGTCGCGTTCCCAATGAAGCTTTAGGGTGGATATTTCTGACTGCGACGAGGTTTCTAAAAGGTATAGAGGGGGGGTAAGGCTGGGCTTTTCTTTTCGACATTTGTCAGACCGTCTCGCACTTTTGTGTTTCTGATGCATGTCATGCAACTTAAGACCCAGTCTGGATATATTAAGTTAAGTTATATATTTAGTTAAGTTATATATTAATTATTATATATATTATATATATTATATATATATATATATATATATATATATTATTAATAATATATATATATATATATATATTATAATAAGCATAGGGTAGCGAAAATGATGAGGAGAAGTTTAGTTGGGGACAGTCAATGAAGGTGGGATGCCGAGCGAAATTTTGCTCGCGTGGAGAGGATCCATGACACGGTATTGGCCGTGCGTAATATTGATAAGCGAGACCAATGCGAAGACATGTGCAGAACACCTTCTGCAAGTGATTTCTAAGTCCCCCCCCCCTTGCTGATCACTTGCTCAGCACTCCTGCCAATAAGACGGAGCTTGCGGAGAGCAGGATAATTTAATGTGGAAAGAAACTTGAAATTGTATAATATTAACAGTAATGAAGAGGGATAGATGACTGAGTGTGGTTGATTGCCAGTAGGTACTTTGGGGAATGAGGTAATTAGTAAGGATGAAGTAATGGGGTAGAGTGAGAAAGTGGAAGAAGGGTAAATCTGCAGGTATAGATGAAAGTACAGGTGAAATGGTCAAGAACAAGAGGCGAGAATGGGTGATTGCTTGGATTTAGAAAGTTGGTATAAAGCGTTTATGAGGGGTATTGTTCCAAGGGATTGAAGGAGAGCAGATAATAGTTAACCCTTATATAGGGGAACGAGTAAGCGAATTATACGGGGAATTAGTTATTGAGTGTTGTAGCAAAATATATGCTGGTATTCATTGCTGTCGATAAAAGAGTGCGACTGGAGTGGAGGACTGATTGTGAAGAACTAGGTGCGTTTAGGTGTGGTAGACGGATGTGCTGGATCAAGATTTTACATTGGAAACAAAATAATTGAGAAAATGATAAGAAAAATAATTTATATTAGGTTTTTTTATGGATTGCAACAGACGTATGATAAGGATCTATCGAGAAGCCTTATGGCATGGTGTTACTGACATAGGGTATTTCGGTGGTAGGCTTATGCATGAACAAACTATGTATGGAACGATAGTGAAGCCATGTATAAGAATAAATGGTGTAAAGTGATTGGTTTTAATATTAATAGCGGGAGTGAGACAGGGTGTGTTATGTCGAAAGATTATTCAATTGTGTAATATGGATGGGGTGTATGAAAGATTAAAGAGTTTGGCGGTGCAGGACAGGGTGTTAGAAAATGATCGCGAATTGGAGGTGAGTGGAGGGTGCCCTAATGATTTATGCGAATGGATTATGTTTTGTGTGGCAGAATTGAAGAGTTTGAGAGCATAGAGAGATTTGGCAGCGGTGTGTAAAAGGAGGGGTTTGACAATAAACGTAGATAACGTTTTTAGATTGGGTTGTAAGTGAGGAAAGTCCTCAGTGTGAAGTTATGTTAAGATGGTGAGCAGCTGGAACGACGTATAAAAATTTAATATTTAGGGATTTAACGTTTGAGAAGGGAACGGAATGATGCAGAGTGTAGTAGGAAGTTGTGAATGGCAGCAAGTGGCTGGGTGAATTAAATTGTTGGTGGATGTAAAGGGACTAAGTCTTGAATGCCCTACCTGTGTTAATGTTAGTAGTGAGACTATGTTGGAATAGGAGGTATAGAATCTTAAGTTCAATGTGGTTCAGATAGGACACTCTTAGGGGGTGTTTAGGTGTTTGGAAATTGATAAAATGAGGGATGAACGTATTAGAGAAAGTTGTGTCATGTGAAGAAAGAGGTAAAGGAGAGAATAAATGAAAGTATGCTGAAGTGGTTTGGTCATGTGGAAAGGATGAATGATAGTAGTTTGGTTAAGCGGATGCATAGTGGTGAATGTGTTGGGAATCGAGCAGCTGGAAGACCGAAGAAAGGTGGGACTGAGTCAGTAAGGATGCTGGAGGAGAGAATGAGTTGGAGGGCGAGAAGAAAAAGGTGGCATAATAGGAGTGAAATGAACGGAGTTTTGGTGGAGGTGAGTATGGTTTGTGGCCGCCCCCGCGACCAACACGGACTCACTGGGCAAGGATGAACTACATTTTGTTCTGAGCAAGGATTTGGCCAATATTGTGAGGGTCGGCGCCGGTTCGAGTGAAGCTCAGGGTGGAATATTTCTTGTACGTGAGACGAAGTTTCTACTTTAGGTATAGAGGGGTGGTAAGGCTGGGCTTTCTTTTCGATTTGTATCATACTACTTTTCTTTTGCGATGCATGTCACGTCACGGAAAAAAAGGTAGATGATGATAACGTAAGCGAGTCTCGACGTGGGGGTAAACGTGTATACATTTGGAACATGAAATCTTCACCGATGGAGATGGCTCATAATACAAGCAATGTCTTCACTTTCCTACACGGGAGCATATAGTACTCATGGATCTATTTCTTATTTCGTGAGGGGTGGCAATAAGAGGGATATCTCCAGGAGACGTTAAGGGTGACAAGATGGAACTTTGATTCCAAGTAGTAGCTTGAACGAGAAGGGACTCTTTTTGTCATTAATGTGACTGGAGGGTCTTCAACTTCATAAGCTTTTTCAAGTACATCTCTAAGAATAATAAGTTCTATGGTCAGTATTAGAGATGTACCGATAGTATCGGTATCGGCCATATTTTTGGGTATTGGTTAATACTTAATATGGCCGATACTTCTTACTTTTTGGGTGAAGAATTATGAGAAACTTTTAGATTCAATAATCACTATGTAACACAAAAAATGTCTTATTTTTTTATTTTTTTTATTGAATCTTATATGTTTTGAGTTTTGACGCTGAACACAGAAATGACCATTTTTTTCTATCATCGATACTTTGAGTTATTGCAATATTTAAGTTTTGGCATTTTTAAGGTTTGTTAATGAGCTTACACTGTAGGTACTTATTACAATTTTTTATTTGAAGGTTTAAATTTACGAACAGAAACTTAAAAAAAAGACTTTTTACTTGATAAGATACATATTAATATCCCCAAAATATAAGCCAATGCTTTAATATGAAACTTTGCATTAAAATGTGCTTTGTGGATCGTGCTTTTCTCTTGTGAATCGATTTGGTTTCTCTTATCAAAAACCACATATAATCGCCCATCATGGCACTATCCCAACGTCCCTGGTATCGCCTTTCCATTGTCTGAATATCCTGGTGAAATCTTTCCCACCATGTTCCTTCACTTACATCCCCTAAATTATCTCGAAAAAGTCCAAAGGCGAGTGTAAATAACGCACCTTTAATGACATATGGCTTTTTTTTTTTTTTTTTTTTTTTTTTTATAATCAATGAGCATTTTCATAAGCTGTTTTGCATTTGGATTTCTTTACAATTTATCATAAAAACCCCTGAAAACGCATTACGGGAATGCACACATCAGACATCATTTTCAATTATGCTTTCTTTTCCCTCAATTTTAAGGATTTAAGCATATTTAAGCATGTTTCAATGAGCTCAACGTCTTCCAGAAAAGAAGTGAGAAAAACCTGCTATATATATATATATTATTATATATAATATATATATATTATTATATATAATATATATTTAATATATATCATTATATATATATATTATATATAAAAAGCATATATATATATTATATATATATTATATATATACTATATATATATAGTATTATTAATATATATATATCATAATATTAATATATAATTATATATATATATATAAGAAGCTGCTATATATTTTTGTAGAAACATACGTTTTTTCTTTTATTTGTCCAAACTTGTTCATAAAACAATTTTACACAGAAGGGGTGGTGAAGGTATAGGGTAGTTTTCATTATGAGGAACTGGGGCTCTGGATGAGGGAATATCTGGGTATTAAAGTTATTAATACTATATTTGCATTTACTATTCCTTCAAGATACTATTTTAATTTATAAAATAAATATACTTGGGCACAACCAAATATGAAATAAATGACTAAGTATTGGTTGTACAGGGAATGCAATTCTGAGCTGCCTAGCAGTACACAAATGTTTTATCTTATTACTGTGTATTTATCATATTAATTAAAGTATCGGTATCGGCACCTAAAAAAAATAGAGTATCAGTATCGGCCTCTTTTCTGGTATCGGTACATCTCTGGTCAATATGATGTTTGGACGCGTGGATCGCAATAAAACAAATAAAACAGGGGTGCACCTTATCGGGGTTGCCCCAACCGTTTGGGCACCCGGGATGTTGAGGAGGGCAGGCGAGGAATCGCTGGGAATAGGCAGGGGTCTTCCAGGTAAAGTGGAGGAAATCCTGGCGTTAGTGTTCAAAGTACAATCCAAAAGAATAGGTCCTTTAATCAATTCGGTTCCATCAACGGTTTTATGTTATTTTTTTCTGAGGCATATCTACAATAACTAACCAAAGATATTCAATTAAATTGATCCCCATTCACGGGTGTCGAGCACATGAGGTTTGTACCCGAGGTCCGCGCTGATTGGCGGTGTCTCTTATTATAGGTGTTCCAGAGGGAACAGGGCAAAGACAAAACCTGGTGCTAGGTCGTGTGTACCTAATCACGAACGAATGAAACAGCCCACATCCCTTCAGCATTGATAACGCCGGGCGACCCTCCCATAAGGAAGGGTAACAGCGGCAGTCATCTACCTCTCTGGAAACAAAGTATATTCCATAAATCATTCTGTGTTCATTACGATAGAGGAAAAATAAATAAATGAATAAAAATAAACTACGGTGGAGGAAGAGGATTAAAAGATATAGATAATTAATTAGAAACACGAGGGGATACGAAAAGACTAAATGATTACATATGTGACAATGTCACAAACTAGAGCTGAGGTCGGAGGTATGCACAAAATCTCGCTAGTATTGGTTCTTATCACTATATTACGTCTTAAGTTGCCACACAAAGAATATAACACCATAACAAGAACCAATACCCCAGGCATTATAATTATTATTTGACATTAAGTGAAAATGTGCATGCACGTGTTGACAACAAATTGTCAAAAATGTTGTGTTGAAAAGCCTTGACACAGAGAAAGTCAAAAGATAAACAAGAATGTTTATGGTTGTTTGAAAGAATGAAGACAGCGGATGACAATGAATCACATGATAAAAAAAAAAAAAAAGAAGAAACATGGTTTATGACAGGGAAAGGTAAGAGATTAGGGATCGCGAATATTAATTATCATATAATTCACAAATGACGTATATATATCTGAATACGCATTAAAAAAATAAAGTTTATTATTAATATTGTTTTTAAAAGGTTTATTTTATTGTGAATAATGAAAATGAATACATGTGACAAAGAAACAGAGTTGATGAAAAAACTAGTGTAATAATTTTTGTGCAAATTTTTTATAATAATAATGATAATAATAATAATAATAATAATAATAAAATAATAATATAAAAAATTAATTATTTAAAATGTTACCAAACTTACCCTGAGATCATTTAAAAGTTTCTTCCTTTCTGACTCGGTTATTTGAAGTTTAGATGTTAGTTCTGCAACTTGAGATTCTGCAGCAGTTAATGCTTTTTCTGCAGTATTTAAGTCTCTTCTTTTCGATAACATTTCTTTTATATATATATATATATATATATATTATATATATATATATATATATATAATATATATATATATATATATATATATATATATATATATATATATATATATATATATATATATTATAATATCGTAATCAATTTTAAAAACGCAAAATGTGTGGTATCGGATAATGGTATCGGCAAAATTTACCGATACACGATACTTACTACTACTCAAAACTTCCCGATACCGATACCTTCAAAAATCGACCGATACCGCCGATACCGATAACAAGGTATCGGTGCATCACTAATATATATATATATATATATATATATATATTATATATATAATATATATATATATATATATATATAATATATATATATATTATATATATATATATATATATATATATATATATATTATTATATAAATATATATATATATATATATATAATATATATATATATATATATATATTATATATATATATTAGTATATATATATATATAATATATATATATATATATATATATATATATATATATATATATTATATAATATACTATATATATATAGTCAATTCTCTTTCTATTTAGCCAAATGTTTATTTGGGCGGTAGGGATGAACTACTGGTTTCTCAATAAAAAAATGTTAGCGTATTCGGGACTTAGGAAGAAAAAATACCATAGAAAATGTTAAAATATCGCTGGAAAAATTTTTTCCTTTTAATATAAGGAAAAATTAAAAAATAAACAATTTAAATTGGCTACAAACAAATGTGCAAAAAAAAAAAAAAAAAATAAGGTTCTTTTTATAATAAAAATTTAATTAAGTTTTCCAAATTTTTGTGTGAAAAAGTATAAAAATTTTTTTGGGAGTTGATAGGAGTAGTTTTTTTTTTTTTTTTTTTTTTAAATCGAATCCAGACTCTTTCTCCAGACTTTTTGGGAAATCGACTCCCGACTCGGACTCTCTACCCCTTGAAAACGCTCGACTCCCACCCCCGATATATATATATATATATATATATATATATATATTATATATATATATATTATATATAATATATATATTGTATATATAACTATATATTATATATATATATATTATATTATATATATATATATAATATATATATTATATATATATGATGTGATATCAATCAATTATTTAGGTATATTAATCTTACAGAAGAGTACACACAATGTAAGGGGGCCTGACGTCCATATCCCCAAAATAGTGTACAGTATAACAAACGTTACAAGTTAAGTTTGGCATGCTGCCAACCAACTAAAACTATGTACGATAGGATTAGAATGAGCCAATGAGAGAAGGATATTTGAATGTAAAGGTGGGAAAGTGTCTTCAACGCAAAGGATCAAGGACTCTGCTTTGATACAGTGCAGGAGGCAGACGTAGGGCTCTGCGTCTGCCCATATATTCAAACTTATTGTAATAATCATAAACATTATTGTGCAATCATATTATATTAAACAATGTCTTATTGCCCAAGCAAAATAATGGATTGTTATTTTAGACTTCGTACAAGCTGGATGCTTGAGTGCCAGTCCTCTTGACAGAAAACCGGCAGATTGCCGATATATATAATAGGGCTTGATGAACTTTGTTTATTAAATTTAAATATACTTTGCCATCATTTCATGCTAATTAATTATTGTTGACGTGCAATAAATTTCACTTTGCAATTTAATAAAACTTTTGACGCATCACAAATTTCATTAATCAACCCATTATATAATTAATCTTAATTGGGCTGATTTAATATTAGCTCATATATAATCACTCGCTATATCGCCGTACAATGTCGTTTTTTTCCAAATACATTATCTACAACATATTTAAAAAAAAAGTTTTTTACTGTACATATATTATAGATTTTTCATATGTATATCCGGTACGTATTTAATAGCATAAGAAGCTTTTACAGTATAAAGGCTTAAAAAATACATATATAACACACATGTGCATACACAAGTATACATGTACATATGTGTGTACATGTAAATTCTCGTGTGGTTTGAATTCTCTCTCTTTCTCAGATACCTGCGTAAACTGTAAGGAACAATAAACTCCTTTGAGCTATGTTGCTTGCAGATGTGAGATCGTACACGGCACACTATTGACTATATATATATATATATATATATATATAATATATATATATATATATATATATATATATATATATATATATATATATATATATATATATATATATATATATATATATATATATATATATATATATATATATAATAGCATAGGAAGTGTTTACAGTACATGTATAAAGACTTAATAAGGGGAGGGTCCAATTATTGCTTCAGGCTGAGCCCAATTCCCCCCCCCCCTAAAAATGGACAAAATTCATAATTTTCAGCCGAATATGACCAAATAAACACCAAACTAGCTTTTTCTGACGTCTAAAACGTCGTTTACGAGTGTTTTCGGTTTCTGTAGTTATTGTTTTGGTATTTTCAAGTTTTGAAAACCTATGTTTTTGACACATGTCAAAACTCAAAAAAATATTATTTTGAAAAGTGAAATATTGATATTTTGTTCTTTCTACTTATCTGATCAACATCAAATTTTAAGGGCTTGTATAGTCAGACGTAATACATCTTTCATCTACTGATGAAGAGTAAAATCTTCTGTGACTCATTCATTTAAATGGGGGCCAGGCCTTTGAGTACTCAGCATTTATGGGATGAGAAAACCGGGTGCTTTAAAAACTACGTTTGAAGCGTTCTTTTTTGGGGACGTGGATGGCCTAGTGGTTAGAGCATCCGGTTACTGTTACCTCAGCAACGCGGAGGTCCAGTGTTCGAATCCCGCTGATGAAGAGTAAAATCTTCTGTGACTCATTCATTTAAATGATCCATCCCATTTAAATGAATGAGTCACAGGAGATTTTACTCTCCATCAGCGGGATTCGAACACTGGACTCCGCGTTGCTGAGTTAACAGTAACCGGATGCTCTAACCACTAGGCCATCCACTCAAAGAAAAAATTTTAAAAAAATTTCAAACTTTTTTTTTTTTTTTTGGGGGGGGGGGGGGGGGAAATGTTCCAAGAACAAATCCAAAACTACTGCATATACTAAGAAATTAACTAAATAAAATATGTGTATCTCCCCAGACTACAAATGTCGAATACAAAGCTCACATTCTACCACCCGACCAGTTGCGAACCTGGGCTTCTCGCTTTGTTTGGAGCGTGCTCTACCACTGAGCTATCAGGCGCTTTTATATAAAAATATATATAAATTAAAATAAAAAAGTACGTATAGATATATAAATATCACTATCATTATTATTAATCATGAACATTATTGTTACCATCAATATCACTCACTATACTATTACCAACATCACCATTATTATCACTGTTACTATTATTATTATTATTATTATATTTCACAGAAAATTCACTATATTCACTAGCTGCTGAGTTGAGACCCCTCTTCTACGGGTATTGGCTTGGACAATCGCATTGAAATAAATAAAATCTCTCTAAGTAGATTCCAATTCCAATTTGAATGTTATTAAAACAAGAGAACTGAGTTGAGATTTTTTCTCACTTCACACCACCTTTTTTTCTTTTTATCTACACCTATACTATTAATTCTAAACATGCCATTTTCATTCCCTTAGTTTTCGACCTTTGCTTTCAATTTACATATACAAAAAACATATACACTAATTAATTGAGCTTCACAAAAATTAGAAAAAATTAAAAATTTATAATAAAATTTAAGCTATTATTATTATTATTATTATTATTATTATTATTATTATTATTATTATTATTATTATTATAATAAAAACATTTCAAATGTGCGCGAGCGTTGCCGTGTAACAACTTACTCGCACGCAAGTAAGTTGTTACATGTCAGCGCTCGTGTGCATTTTATATATAGTATATATATATATATATATATATTAATATTATATATATATATATATATATATATATATTATAATATATATATATATATATAATATATATATATAATTATATATATATATATGGTCCCTTTAGACGGGTTGCTCAGCCCCAAAACCTTGGAAATGGTCCGTAGAAAGCTGAAATTTGGTGAGCGGATATTAGAGAATGAATGAAATAGAGCAGGCTGGTATCGTCACGGGGGGTACCGCCCCCTGGGGGCGCTAATTGAGGCGGGGGCGGTAAGGGGGCCGCTATTGAGCGAGGGGGGCGGTACGGGGGCGCTATTGAGAGGGGCGGTAAGGGGGGAGATTACAAAATAAAATTAATTGATATATATATATATATATATATATATATATATATATATATATTTATATATTAATATATATATATATATATATATATATATATATATATATATATATATATATATATATATATATATATATATATATATATATATATATATATATGCTTGGATTACAAAGCGTTTCCGAGTGAAAATACATAAATGACTAAAAGTACATATTGGCAACTTACAGCAAGAAAGTTGATGATTTTTTTTAGAATACCAAAATCAATATATCTATATATATATATAATATATATCATATATATATATATATATATATATATATATATATATATATATATTATATTATATATATATAATATATATATATATATATATATATATATTATATATATATATATATATATACTGTATATATATATATATATATATATATATAGTATATATATATATATATTATATAATAATATATATTATATATATTATTTACATATATAATATATATATATATATATATATATATACTTCGGAATGTGGAAGTTGCCAGAAGCGTCCAGAAAAACTATAGATACCCCTCACAACTTTAAGTCAGAGATGCCAGACTGCATTACTTTTCGCAAATTTGGCTTCTTTTTAAAATCGTGCCTTAAACTTGTTAGTGATAAGAAACCTTTCCCGTGTGTTGGATGTGGCTTTCGTGTGAACATGTGATTATTACACTATGTCTCAAGCAAAAAAGAAGTGTAGGCCATATTCGTCAGAATATTTGAAATATGGATTCATTCCATTTCCATCAAATGAAAAATTGCCAATGTGCCTGCTAAAAATTTAAGCGGAAGATTATACGAGTCTCTTAATTGTGTCACTAGTGCCGTCAATAAAATCAAATGCCACTCTTTGAATGATCGTTTATTTCGCCAGCTTTGTGAAGAAAAAGACGAGGCATTTGAACGATTATTGCTACACACGGAGGTTAGGTGGCTTTCTAAAGGGAATTGTGTACAACGATTCTATAACCTTTTTGAAACAGTTATTAAATTTCTCGACACAGCTGACCACAGTCTTGCCAATTCATTAAAAGAAAGACGAACTGATGTTGCTTACATTTCTGATATTTTTGACAAGTTAAACGAAATAAATACGAAGCTACAAGGTAAAAAAATGAATTTCATCAAAACAAAAGGAATTATCGGGGCTTTTATAGAGAAACTAAGTGTTCTGAAATGTAATTTATGCCGTAAAGACTTACGTCAGTTTCCTAATCTTCTGGCTGTTTGGGAGAAAAATGAAATTGCAGGTAATGACTTGTAAGTTTATTGTTTTCACTTAAATAAGCTGAAAGAAAACATGGAAACTAGATTTCAGGATATTATTGCGCTTCAAATACCACAATGGGTATTCAACCCGTTTTCAACAGATGTGACTGCAGCTAATATTTCACAGTCCATGCAGGAGCCCCTAATAGACCTCAAGCATGACAGTGAATGTCAAAGTTTATTTAATGAAAAGATAAAGATTCGTATCCTCTTCTATGGGAAGAAATTAAAGTATTGCTTCTGGCTTCTCCTTCAACGTATCTCGTCGAAAAAGGCTTCAGTGTTGTCCCACAATTGAAAAACAAAGCCAGAAACAAATTGGATATTACTCAGAGAGGTGATTTAAGATTATGCCTAAGTACAATCTCTCCTGACATCAATCGGTTATGTGCAAGTCACCAGGCTCAAGGCAGCCACTAGTGTCAAAAATGGTTTTAATCGTAAAATAAATTTTTCAAGGAATATAGTAAGTACTTTTTTTAATAATAATAATAATAATAATAATAATAATAATAATTAAAATAATAAAATTATATATATATATATATATATATATATATATAGTATATATATATATTATATAATATATATTATATATATAAATATATATATATATATATATATATATATATATATATATATATATATATATATATATATATATATATATATATATATATATATATATATATATATATATATATATATATATATATAACCACTTTTTAAAATCTAAAATTCTAAAGCGGGGGGCGGTGGATTAAGCCGATAATCTCGAAGGGGGCGTTGGTTTGGAAAAGGTTGAGAACCACTGAAATAGAGTACTGAAGTTAAATTATATAGGGGTACCCTTTAGGGGGGTGCTGAGCCCCAAAACCTTGGAAATGGATGTAGAAGGCTGAAATTTGGTGAGTGGATAGAAGAGAACGAATGAAAGAGTACTGAGGTTAAATTATTTATATAGAGGTTCCCTTTAGAGGGTACAAAGCCCAAAAGCTTGAAAATGGACGTAGAAGGCTGAAATTTGGTGAGTGGAGAGAAGAGAACGAATGAAATATAGTAGTGAGGTTAAATTAAGTGCCTGAGCAAGAGAAAAAAAATCGTAGTATAGTAATCATAGCACCGTATTAATAATATTTACGCACGTATGTACCACGAGCGCAGCGAGCGAAGTGAGCAAAAGCGCACATCGAGCGTAGCTCGCTTTTCCGACAAGCTTGCGCTTTCAAGCGTCGCGTAGCGACGTTGTTTGTTATTATTTAAATTTTAAAAATTATTTTTTACTGTTTTATAATTTTTGAAATACAAATCCTAAAAGAATTTTTTTTTTTTTTAAATTTATCGCAGTCCTGAAATCCACTTTTCCGTCTCTGAATCAACTTCATGCAAGAAACTTATTCCTTCAATCTAGATGGTGAACATTTATTACTCTTGATCTTTTCTCCTTTGCTTTTCATCTCATTACTCTTCTGTTTTCTACTGTTTCCTTCTGAGATTCTTGCGACTTTCCTCAGCAACGTCTAAACCATATATGCCACAACAATAATAATAATAATAATAATAATAATAATAATAATAATAATAATAATAATAATAATAATAATAGTAATAATAATAATAATAATAATAATAATGATAATAATAATACTAATAATAATAATAATAGAGTATAAAAAATATCCCCCCAAAAGACAAAATAATGTAATGAACTAATTACACAAATTGGTGGAGATTCCTAAAGGAAAAGAGGAGGGGCCGTTATCGCGTTTTTTCCCTCCTCCTTGGGAAAAAAAATATCGATTCCATTCCTTTTTTTAAAAATGTGAAACGCCCAATAATAAAAAACATAGGGAAATTATATCATAAAAACTATATATATATAATATATATATATATATATAGTATATATATATTTTATATTATATATATATATATATATATATATATATATATATATATATATATATATATATATATCAAGCCTCCGAAGCAACATGCATGTAACAAAAAACTATAACAGCTACAGGAAAATAAATAAAATTTTATTAATCAGGAGACATTTTTATCCATGAAATTAAAAAAAAAGAAATAACGCTTTTGAAAAATTTAAAATTGTTAAAAATGTTGAAAAATCTGTATGATAATCATTTTTTAAGAACGAAGGAGCTCCATCGCTACGAGATAACGTTAAAGTTGCCAAATGTCGATTTTTTTTTTTAACTATTATTATTGTCGGCGGTATACCACAAAGATGGACAGAGTCGGGGTTTCTTGGCTTACCGGGGGACGACGGGCCCTCCGTCGGCTCGAACCCCCTATAAAGGAAATAAAATGAAAAATTAACATTTTCTCCAGAGCATAATAAAAAAAACAATATTTGGTAACTCTTGCTCTCGTACTACTGCAGAAATTGAGGGTTAAGAGAGCGTACACTGCCAGCCCTAAGATTATACTAATATTTAAGGTGTTATTAATAAATATTAAAATAAAATAATTTTTTTTTAAGTTTCATCGATGAAATTGCTTACTGAAATCAAAAATGTTATTTATTTTCTTGTAGCCGTTATAGTTTTTTAGTTACATACATGATGCTTTCGGGAGGCTGGCCATTATTATTATTATGAATGTAGTTTAGAAACAGAAATGAATCAAAATGTTTATTCTGCTTTCACTGCTGTAAAGATAGAACACATGCAATGCGCTGTACACACGTTACAGCTGGCTATCAGAGATGGTTTGAAAGGACAACATGCACATAATCTAATAGCTAATGTGCGTTAAATGGTTGTGGCTGCAAGAACACCAAAAGTTGAAGCTATATTAAGACATAACGGAGGAAAAGTTTGTCCTAGACCAAGTTACTAGGTGGGGCAGTACTTACCTAATGATTAAGCGCCTTCTAGAACTACAGAGGACATTAATTGATATGGCTCATCCAGACATAACAATGACTGATTTTCAGTGGTGTGAATTAGAAAGGCTAGAAGCAACCCTTCGACATCCATTCTTAGTCACAAAAAAGATTGCAAGCAGCTGAGTTAACTCCAGGCTCATTTTATAAAGAGTGGCACAAACTTATTCTGACTTTTTCTCAAATCAGTGGAAATATTGCAGATACAATTAAAGAGTCTATGGAAAAAAGAGAAAAAGTTCTCCTTAACTCAAAAAGAAAGTGGAACTGAAAAATGCCAAGAAGTTAATGAAGTAAATATAAACGAGCCTTCAACTTCATCATCCACTTTAAATTTTGAGGATGAAGCAGATTATGAACAGTTCCTTGATCAGCAAACCAAACGTCGTCGGACTGAAGGAAAAATAGAAAAAGGATCTCCTATTGCTAAGTTAAAACTTGATATATCAAATGCTTTGTCTGAAATGGAAAAAATAGATAGATCATCAAAGCTGAATATCTTCCAGGAAGTTCCACAGTACCCAAAATTAATTCAGAATGTTGCTTATACAGTAACTTCAATGCCAACAACACAAGTTAGTGTGGAACGCCTACTTTTGGCCCTTCGAATAATTCGGTCAGACTTACGAGCCTCAATGAAAGAGGATCTGATTGAAGCCATACTGTTTCTTAGAAATTCGTTTTGATTAAAATGTAAAAATATTGTTTATTTTTTTTATAAAGAGTATTTCATTTAATAAAATTGCTTGTAAAAAAAAAAAGAAAAAAAAAGAAAAAAAAAGGGACTTGCCTTGTCAGAGCAAATAGCTCAAACCTAATATAAAATAATAAGGTTTTGAGTCCCATTGCTGCAGAACTGCATGAGGGCTGATGTTCCTGGGTGGCAGTAACACCCAAATACAATTGTATAAGAGTTAGGACTTAGGACTTAGGAATATCCTTAAGACAAAGGCGGTGCAAGAGCCTGTGTCATCTCTAACAAGGGCTCTGGAGCCAGTGCGAGGCTAAATTTACCTCGGCTTCCCAGCCCTGCTTTTTACTATTAAAAATCATTTATCACTTATCTGCCCACCCAAGAAGTTTATCAAGATCATTTTGAATCTTTATACATATTTTACTATTCCTAACTGAGGAGGCCACTTTGGTATCATCGTCAAACTTAGAAACCTTGCATTTAAGTCCCTGGTCTAAATCATTTATAGGCAAAGGTTTGCTTTCTGATCAGGACTCATTTTTTAATAGAGTGACTCGCGTCTCTGTGAAGTCACTCAATGGTCAATAGTTGAGTCAATCATGATTTTTACTTTTCTTTGTTTTATTAAATTAAAAAAGTTTCTATATTTTTAAAAATTATTTCACCAGCACTCACGGGTCGGGAGGTACGGGGGGCGGAGGCCCCCCGTGATTACCCTTGTGTGCCATGCATTTACGTTAATAAATTTTTTAAAAATAAGAAATTTTTCATTCCATCTGATACAAGAGCGACTTCACGGCAACTCGACACTCGATCAAAAAATGAGTCCTGGTCAGCAAGTAAACCTTTGCCATATATAATATATATATTATATATATACAGATATTAATTAATATATAAATATATAATATATTATATATATATAATATATTATATATATATATATGAGAAACAATAGTGGCCCCAGCACTGAATCCTGTGGGACACCACTCATCACTATTTCCATGATGACTTACTGCCACTTAGTTGTACACACTGTTTTCAATTCCACAACCACTCTTTAATTCAACCATGTACCACTCCACCTATATCACATTGCAATAACTTCTTCATCAGCCTTATCAAAAGCTTTGCTAAGTCTAAATATATATCAACTGGATCTCCTCTGTCACTGCAGTCAGTAATGCATTGTTCTTATCTGTATTAATGTATAGTAGTGAAACTATGGTGTGTAATAAGAGGTATAGATCTAAGGTACAATCTGGCCAGTTGAATAATCTTAGGGGCATGTTAGGTGTGAGAAGAATTGATAAAATGAGGAATGAAGGTGTTAGGGATTTGTGTAGTGTGAAGAGGTAAAGAGAATAAACAAGTGTATTAAGATGGTTTGGTCATATGTAAAAGGTGGATGATAGTCGATTGGTTAAGCAGATGTATAGTGATGTGTGCTGGGAATCGACCGACTGGGAGACTAAAGAAAAAGTGGAATACGTCAATAAAGGAGGGTCTGAAGTAGGGATGTACCGGAACCTCGATTTTTTAAAAGTTTCAGTTCCGGCTGGTATTTACCGGAACTTTTCACTTTTTCAAATGTCTTTCTTAAAAAATTCAGTAACTGATTTGTCATTTACTGTTATGATTATGCATAAAAAAATAATATAAAAAATTTATATATGTGAACAATATATTATATATATATATATATATATATATATATTATATATAATATATATATATATAGGTTATATATATATATTATATATATATATATATATATATCTTAATTTATTATATATACATATATATATATAATATATATATATATATAATATATATATATATATATATATATATATATTATATATATTATATATATATATATATATATAATATATATATATATATGCTATATAATATATAATATATATATATATGTATATTATATATATATAATATATATATAATTATATAGTATATATATATATTATATATAAAAATAATATAAAAAATATATATATATGAATATATATATATATATATATATATATATATATATCATTCACTTTTGTCGTTTATGGACACGAAATCAGCGAATTATGACAATAAATTCACGAAAACAGAAGGAATTTTTCGCTAAGTAAAGCGATTTAGTGAAGATAGTGTTCACAGGATAATCCAATTTACACTACTTTGTTTATAAACAAATGGTTACCAAGTGGATTTGCTGAAAGGCAAACCAAAAATTGAGATTTGATCAAATTTTGATCAAACTCAACTAAGTAAGTTTGCTTTCACTAATTATAGTAATTAATAGAATAGTAGTACACAGTTTCTTAAAGTTAACACAAGAAAGGTTTATCACAATTTACAAATATGTATTCCTTTACCTCAAGTTAAAATATAAGATTTTATCAGTTTTTTTTTATCATGAATCTACTTTTATATGCTCGAGCAATATCATTTTCTGATTTTTAAACTTTGAAGACCCATAGAACTTTATATAGCCTAGTATATTCCTATTTTACTTCATAAATTTACTGAACCGCTTATCCAAATTTTGGCTTACAGAATTATGAGCTCACAATATGGAAATGACAAGATGCCAGATACTTCTAGAGAGACTCCACTTGTTAATCAGACAAATTTTCAGTATAATATGTAAAGCATTTTCGTTTTTGCATTTGTGCTTACGAAACGAGAAATGTCCGAGTTTGCGTTCGTTTTTTGTCAAACTTAGTGCAAAATCGTGAAAAATGTTCACAAAACGTAACTAATTTCCTTAATTCTGTAAGATTGCTGTTTCCCGTGCTTGCCGAATTTAGCACGTTCTTACGAAAAAAATGCAAGCAAACAAACAAACAAGATAGCGGCGTGGCAGGGACGTTTGAATTGATGAATGTTTCATTCAATAAAATTTATTTTAATCTAATTTATTCTAAATCGATAAAGTCGATCACAGTATTTGACCAGTTATTTGTAATATAAACCATTTGTTATTTTTATATTTCTGTTTATTCCAAAACCACGTGCTCCATTACAACAGCTGATTCCAATTATTTGTAAACAAAAGTGACTTTTATGAGAAATCGAATTCGTTTATGCACGAAATTCGTGCTAAAACTGGGTAAACATTTCTTATATAGCGTAAGTACAAGTGACAAAAACGAAAACGGTCTAAGGTGTAGCGGAAATCAATAAGTTCCGGTTCCGACGGGAACTTTTCCAAGGTTCCGGTACATCCCTAGTCTGAAGTAAAGGAATGCGAGTTTGGCAGATTCGAGAAGAAAAGTAAATAATAGGAGAGGATGGCGCGGTTTTGTGAGGGGGTATGGTTGTGGGTCTGGCCTAGGGGCTCATGTCTACATTGACGAGATACCACAGTGAGGGTACGTCGCTGTCTTGTGAAGCCCTAGGTTGGATTTTTATTTGGGGGGCTGAGATGGTCTCTCACTTAAGGGTAGAAGGGGAGGGGGGGGGGGGAATTTCCATTCGAATTTCTCTACTGATCTTTCTGTTTCCCTATATGTTGCGCACCTCACCCCAATCTGGGGAAAGGAGGATTTTATATATATATATATATATATATATATATATATATATATATAATATAGCTATATATATTTATGACTAGATATATATATATATATAATATTATATATATTATAATAATATAATATATATATATAATAATATATTATATATATATTTATATATATATGGTATGCCTATATAAATATATCTATGAAATATATAAAGTATATAATATTATAATATATATATAATATATATGTATACACTAGATACATATAAATTATTAATGATTTTTAGCGCTAGAAAAATTTTATATATATATATTATATTATAATATATATATATTATAATATATATATATTATATACCGTAATTATATATTATATAATATATTATATATATATATAGTATATATATATATTATATATATATAATATATTTTATATATATATATATATATATATATATATTATATATATATATATTATATTAGTGATGGGACGATTAATGGGAATCGGCATCGGAATCGGAGGATTTTTTTTCTCAATTCATCACGTCAAATTTTTTGCCGATTATTTGAACAAATATTAAGAATTTTGGGATAAATTTAAAACAGTCAATAATATAATTATATATATATATATATATTATATATATATATATAATTATATTTATATATATATATATATATATATATATATATATATATATATATATATACTATATATAGTCATTTTGCTTATGGTATGTATGACATTCCCAGTGCGATAAAGTTTTCGGCCTTTCTGTTCTGGCGTTCATTACTCCACACTCATTCCTCCAGAAAACAACTTACAGACACCACCTTTTCTCCACATATCATATACACATATACCCACACCCCTCTTCTAGACAACATCTTACAGACATCCCTATCCCTATGTGTGGGGTGATAAAATTGCCCACATCGTATGTCCTGCTTGTCGTAGAAGGCGACTAAAGGACGGTGGTAGTTAGGTTGGCTGCCCACTACCACTTGTCTTTTGCCAGGAATGCTAATGCATGCCTCGGAGAAGGTCGTGATCACCGTAAGCGGCTTTCTATCTATCGGCGAAAATGTATGAATCGTATGGGTAAATGGAATGTCAGAGGAATAAATGTTGAGGAGAAAAAGAGAGAGGTGATGGATGTATTTAGAAAGGGCAAATTTGATTTGCTCGCTGTGACTGAAACAAAGATGAAAGGAAGCGGTCAAAATGAGTGGAGTGGTGTGAAATGTGTGTTGGTGTGGAAAGGAATGAGAGGGGGATAGAAGGATTTGAAATTCTGATGAGTGACTTGTGGTAGAGCTATTGTAGATTTTGTGTGTATGAGTACCAGAATTCTAAAGGTTAAATTTAAGTTTGAAAAGATCAAAATTTGTGTGGTTGCGACATATGGTCCATCTGAAGGTAATGTTGAAGAGAGTGCGATTTTCTGGGATAATCTGAATGATGTTTTGGATGGGGTAAGTAGGAGATTCAGTTCATTTTTACAGTTGTCACCACCACTCACGGACAGAGCCCTACTCAAGGAAGGGGTGTAGTACGCTCAAAAGTTCAAGCTCTAGCGCAAATTACGCATATGAGCACAGACGCAAGCTTTAAAGTAAGATTAAATTCAGCAGAAGATGGAAGAGAATTCCATAGAACATAGGTAGTGGAAAAGAAGGAAAACCACAGCGAACTAGCCTGGAGTTACCAATGTCAACACAAAACTCGCGAGCAGATACAGCACCCCTTGGGCTACGAGGGCGTCGTAAAGGTGGTGGTACGCGAATTATAAGTTCCCTCAAGCACCTGCCGCTCTAGTACCTATAGGATAGAGATAAAGCACCAACATCGCGCCGCAAAGATAAAGGGTCAAGTGAACTGGATAGAGTACAGAACAGTTTATAAGCCTTTTGGCCTTTGACTCGAAACTGTCCAAAAGCCGGGTGAAACCAGAGCTCCCCCCCCCCCTATATGAGAGCAGTACTCCATACATGGTCGGATGAGACCTTTGTATAACTGGAGCAACTGAGAAGAGGAAAAAAAAGTCTTGTAGTCTAAACAGAACTTCCAGTTTCTTTGAAGCCGCCCTAGCAACCGTTGTGTGTGAGGTTTCCAAGACAATTTTTTGTTTATGTTAAGGCCAAGGATGTTTATATTGTCAACAGCAGAGACGAGAGAGCGGTCGAAAGAGATAGGAAAGTTAGGTGTTTTGGAGAAGGAGACTTGTAGAAGTTGGGTTTTTAAAAAATTGAATTTCACAAGGTTGAGACGACCCCATCCGAAAATTCTATCCAGATCAGCGAGAATAGAATCGGAAAGATTAAGACGAAAGGCAATTCTAGAAGTAAAAGAAGGAGTAGAATTGATATGAGTTGAAGAATGAAGGGTCGTCATCGGCATATGAGTGGATAGAGTTAGCGGTGCAGGTGAGATCATTAATGAAAAGTAGGAGATAAGACAGAACCCTGAAAAACACCACTATTGACAGAAAAAGAAGTCGCCCCATCAACAACAGCCGACAGTGAGCGATTTGAAAGAAAGCTAGACATAAGTAAGCAAAGAAAAGGAGGAAACCCAAAGGAGGGGAGCTTGGAGAGCAGTGGCGCGTGCCGTAATCGGTCAAATGCTTTGTATATGTCAAGCGACACCACGCAAGTCTCCCCGTAGTTCCAAAAAGCGAAAAACCATAAAGCGGTTAGATAGGAAAGTATATCGTCAGTAGACCTCGAGCGCCGAAAGCCGTACTGGCGATCGGAATGAGTTGAGAAGAGTTTCAAAGATCTTAGATAGAATACAAGTGAGAGTTATAGGGCGATAGTTGGAAGGATCAGAGCGGCTTCCTTTTTTCGGAATAGGTTAGACATGTGGAGCTTCCAACACGAGGAAAGTGCTAGTTTGAACATAGAGAGTA
>JABUQX010035925.1:22500-26905 GCA_015478945.1 Trachelipus rathkii | reverse complement strand
TTTTTTTACGATTTTGCGTTTTGACAAAAACGAACGCAAACATGAGCATTTTTTTTATCAAAACCCAATTTCTTTAAAATAATATTGTAATACCATATGTTTAAAAAGAACTAAACGCTTGAGCTTGCGTTCATTTTTGCCAAGCTTCATTTTTGTAACATCGCAAAACGTAAAAAAAACGCTCACAAACGTAAAGAATTTCCTATTAGCATATAATTACAGAATAAAAAAGAATAGCAACCTTACAGAATTAAGGAAATTCCTTACGTTAGGCGAGCCTTTTTTTTAAAGATTTTGCAGTTTGACAAAACGAATGCAAACCTCGACATTTTTATTACGTTTTTCGAACCCAAATTCTACTAAATGAAAATTATGTTTTAAAAATGAAAAACTGACTTATCAGAATTTATTAAATAAAACATTTTAATTGAGGATTCTTAGGGATGTGAAAATTGAAGTGGACCGAATTGCCCCGCCCCCCAAAATCGTGGGGCAATTCGGTCCACGTTACTTATCGGCTTCTAACATTAATCCTATATTATATATACAAATACAATTATACTAATTTTACTCCTAAAGGATAACATTAACATATAAAAAAAATTTTTTTCG
The DNA here is from genome assembly GCA_015478945.1 of Trachelipus rathkii. Taxonomy (NCBI): domain Eukaryota; kingdom Metazoa; phylum Arthropoda; class Malacostraca; order Isopoda; family Trachelipodidae; genus Trachelipus; species Trachelipus rathkii. The sequence continues at coordinate 26,293 of JABUQX010035925.1, read as the reverse complement.
AAAAAAAAAAAAAATAACGTTTCCATAAATCTTAGCATTTTGAGTACCCCTGATTTTGGACCGAATTGCCCCGTGCTTACGGTATATTTTCATTGGTGTAAAAAAAGAATTTAAAAAATTTTAAAAGAGAGAATATTGGGGAAGATAGGACAGATATGGAGATTTTGTGGGAAAGGGCAAAGTCAAGTGTTAAAGAGTAACTATAATACACACTGACTGCTTCATGATGTTGGGGAGAGTGACGAAGCACTCAGTGAATCTGAAGCCCGCAAGGGAAGTTATGGCGCTCCGAACTGAAATGACCCGGAAGAAAGAAAGTCCCCAAACATTCACACTTAAACTCAGAACTAAAATCTGATACTATGACTACAACTGCGTTCAAATACTAATAAGGACGGTAATGATCTAATCCACCGGTTATTAGGTTAATAGAAAAACTATACTATCAGTTAGTAAGTTAATACTATAACTATCACTGTAGCTCTACGGTTCTGTTAGTTTGTTAATTAGCCTAAGCTTTTTCTAACGGTAAACAAGTTTCTTACCAGAACGAACTAATAAGACATCTAGGCAGCAAACTATTCATCAGCAACTTCGTTGATTTGAATAACTTCCTCTCCCTCCGTAAATAAGTAATCATTAAATGTTAACTGAGTAGAAGGGGGAGAAACAAATGCTTCCTTTTCTAATTTTATTTAAAAACTAACTTTTAAGGGAGGGAAGCTAATTACATCATTCGTGACCTTTCAAGGTCCTGTAAAATCATGGTCTGCATTAAAAGTAATTTACAGGAAGACCGAACTGATATGTTCGAGAATTTCCAAATAATTACATATATACATAAAGATATAAAATAATAAATGAACAATGCACGTTAATTTGTCTGTTGTGTTGTAAGCATGCAAAACTCGAACCGTAACTCCACACTAAATAAATCTACTACTGTTTTCTACTCTTACTTATCCAGTTAAATTCTACCACCAACTGCACCTAAAACTTAATAACACTAATAATGAACTACATCATGAAACTGACTGGTTTTGCAGTCTTGTGTTTCTGATGAGTCCAATTGGATCACAAAAGAAACAAAAGAGGTATAGGTGAAAGTCAAGTAAAAAATCAGGATGATGGCGATAAGGCACCAAAATACAAGGCACACTGTAAAGTAAAAGATGATCACGCAAGGTATCAATGAAAGGTCCAAGATGCAACGCACGGAACATGCTCCAAAGAAATAGCACCCCTAATCCAAGAATAAGGTCCCAAGCACTGGCACACTGATAATACAGACAACGTCAATTAATAGAACTAAAGACTCCAATGACTGTTAATCAGGGAATGAGACTCATTAAAGGATATTGAAACACTGAAAATGACGTGCTTCCCACCCTAATTGGGAAATTTACCTCAGCAAAAGCGCACTGCGAAGCTCCTCAATTCTAACGAATAAAGAATCCTGACTGACTTGAAGAAGATCTGTTGAAGAAACAGAGGGTTAGCACTCATAAAGCAATGGAGCTGCTGGTTACACATCTAACATCAAGATTGGAAACTGTGAAGACTTACTTCCAGCGATGTGTAACTCCTCTTGACAGCAAGAGACGATAATAGGTCGTGGTGGAAATGTATCCACTTTCAAAATCAAAACATATATAATGTTCTGAAAACCTCGAACTAAGTACTAATAATCAACAATAATACCTTAAAGACAGAATAGTTAGTAAGATGGGAGAGTGCAAAAAAAAAAAAACAACAAAATAAACAAACAAACAACACACCAAAATGTGACTTATAAAGCATACAAAGAAAATAATAACCATATATATAATTATAGATCATAACAACAACATAAAATATATTATAATACTTATTAGTGTGACACCTTTCAGAAATAATATCTAGGGTGAGTCGGGCGTTAACTAAAGCGAACAGCCACCCTTACAACGCAAATGTTCTCCCCATATATTTTTATAATGGTTTAACTAGACGCGCCCCACAAACAAGTTCGTAAAAGAATCGATTAAAAAAAAATTTTGGTTAATAGTCAAGGTTTAGGGTAATCTCTATCTGATTAGTTTTTAACGATCAATCCGTAACTTATCAGATATTGCCTCCTCGGCGGGGAAGTCAACACGTGAAATCAATTCATGTTAAAAACTCTCTTTCTCGTCTAGAATATGACATTTCTTTTGAAAATACTCGAACATATTAAAAAATATATCTAGTAGATTTTGCAAAAAATCCTCGTTTCAGTTATTTCTTTATTAATTTTGAATTTATTTAACAAAACTTTATTAGGGAAAAAACCTCAATTTCACGTTTTTACACCCAAAAGGGCAAATGATGAAAAAATTTGGGGTATAACATGAGACCCTCTTTTAACACAAGAAAAGGTTGTTACTTTCAATATTGTAAATATATGTTAATTATAGGCCTAATTAAAACTAACTTAAATAAAATAAAAATTAATAATAACATATTTCTAGATGTTTTTGTAAAAATTACTTTTTTCTTTTTTTTTTCATTTAATTTATTTATATATATTGGAGAAGATTATATATTTATAATATAGATCTCTATATATTATATATATATATATATATATATATATAATATATATATAATATATATATATATTATATATAATTATATATAACAGAGGTATATATATATACGGTACTTATTTTCTGGGGAGGGGAAACTTTTCTTTTTAGTAATTTGTTAGAGCACTCAACGTCCCTAAAGTACAGCTTATTTTTCCTAATGGTAGGAATTTCAGGGCCATAGAAGACAAACTTCTTTTGTACAGTTTCTATATTGTCGCTATCCTTCCAGCTCCAATCAGCAGGATCACTACCAATTGAATCTTTCTTTAGAAACTTAAATTCAACCTTAGAAATCTCTTCCTCGGCATCAGGACGGAAAAGCTTTTGTACTTTACCCCAATAGTAGGTTAGGTTTGGCAACTCATAGTAAACAGCATAATATTTATGTTTTGAATCCTCTGTTATTCGGGGACGCAAGTCTTCCTTTGTTCTCTTTTCTTTATCAAATCTCTCTTCTGGTTCATTATCATCACTAAATCTTTCAACACTATATTCGCTTGTAGTATCTGACATTACAAGTTCCTCAGAATCTGAAGTGCTTTCCTCAATCGGTTTACTCTTCTGTCTCTTTCTACAAGGTTCTTTAGTTGGTTTTGTTTTAGGCCTTCCTCTTCCTCTTGCAGATTTTGTAGACTTTTGTATTTCTCTTTCTTTTATACTTGCCAGTATGTCTTCATTTGTAATGACCACTGATTTGGTTTGTATAGCTCTTCTAGATTTAGGTTTTTCATCTGCCAATCTTCCTCTAGCGTGTAACACTTCTTCAATGGTCCTTGGTGTTTGTATTGATGTTATGATTGTTTCGTTATTAAGACATCGCCTGCGTATTTCATTAAACATAGCATCAAGTGGTACATTTTTCAGATATTCACTATGAGGCATATCCTTAGATGTTCCGGGTAATTGATTTTCTTGTGATACTGACATATCTTTCATCACACAGGATGTTGGTGTGGATGTTATAAGAGAGTTTAATGATTGTTCTTCTGATGTTACATTTGCTTCTGCACCTCTCTCTTCACCTAACTGTAATATCGATGGATTTCCTTCATTTTCAACTGCTTCCTCTGTCACTTCATTTACTACACACTCAACTGTCTCTTCAGTGAAATTCAAATCTGGGGAGTTGTCAGATGTTAATGGTCGGCCTTTATCAACCCATGTTTGGTAGGTTCTTAGTTTTGTTT
>JABUQX010035925.1:7500-17500 GCA_015478945.1 Trachelipus rathkii | reverse complement strand
TTCTATAGCATTTATTGGTTAGGCCGTTTATACTGTAAATTGTAATATATTGAGTTTTAAGGGGTTAGTTATTGGAGGGGGAGGATTTTGAATAATAGTGGGAGGGTTGCAAAAGCTGCACAGATCAAGCCTGGGTATATTTCTAGGAGAGTTCTTGGAAATGGGAGCAGGTCAGGTGAATCCACTCACGGCAACTTACACATTGAATGCTATTTAATCTGACTCATTGTTGACAGATGGGCAGTAATATATAAGGTGACCCGGGTTTCTCTCGACATTCACCCGGACCGAGGGAAAGTAGTGCCCTCACCAAGAAAAAAAGAAAAACAGATAGAAGGGCAGATTGGAGATCATTGTTGGAATGAATGAGGACCAAAGATAGAAAAACAAAGCAAAAAACATGACCTGTGGGTCCGGCGCAAGCGTGGCTCCTTCATCAGTGACCTTCCGGGTGGAGGTATTGGAATTGGTCTTGCTGCTCCCCCCCCGGAACAGGAGTTTCTTCTCTTCCAGGGATGGAGAAGACAGTTGGCTGGTAGGTGCCATCCATCAACAACTTATATATATATATATATATATATATATATATATATATATATATATATATATATATCTATATATATATATATTATAGAATATATATATATATATATAATATATATAATATTATATATATATAATATATATATATATATATATATATATATATACAGTATAATAAACCTACAAAATCTTATCAAGTTGATTATGGGGGAAAACAAAAACAACTAGGTTAAGACGTGAACAGCTTTTGAGGTAAGCGGTGAACACCTTTTGGTGTATAATATGAACAAAGCCCAGATCATATTTTAACCTTGCTAGGTGCAAAACGTGAACACACCCCCAAAAATTTTGAGGGAAGGTATATGAACTATGCTTCCCATTGGCCAATAGCTAAACCCCAACCATTCACGTTTTACCCCCAGTTTCGGTTTCTGTACTGATTTTCTTCCTTAAATAGGAAAAATTGAAAAACTTGTGTTTGAACTTTTGAGGTCTGAAAAGTGATCATTCAACCTCAGCATGTGCTATTTCAGCCTAAGGGGGAAAAATATTGTTTTATTTACATTTTTCTAATGTTAAAGGATTGGACTATTAAATCATATACTTACTTGGCCAAAATCTCAATTACTTCATATTAATATCAAGTGTTCATGTTTTAGCCAATTTTTGCCTGTTCATGACTCCCCAGGAGGGTATATATTTTTTGTTCGAAAATGTAAAAGAAACTTTGACTTTGGCAACTTTTACATAAAATATTGTTAGAAAATGAAATATTTTTTGATAATTACGTATATATTAATTTAAATATTGTATTTACACTAAAGAGTAACAAATATATTTTATTCTAAAACATAAACTTTACGTTTGTTCATAAACTTAAACTTGCAAACAAAAATTTAAATTGGGCTACATTTGTATAAAAAACCTGACTATTATCAAAAATTTAATTACTTTCAAAACTTCTTCATTCACCCTTAAAATTTTTCTTTTTATTTAAACTTTTGTTTGATATACAGTATATTTACTAATTTACACTATTAACGTATATCCATTAAGTAGCTTTTACCAGACTGTGGTTTACGTTTCCATTCTAAGTTATTTTTATTACAATGCATTAGGAATTTTTTTTTCTTTTGTTTACAGGGTATTAATTATTTGGAATATATCATTAAAATTTATAAATTAAAATGGATTTGAAATCTGAAATTGAAATTAAAGATGAAGAATTAGACTTAGAATACAACTCTTATGAACATGATTCTCAGGTGGGCTTATATATATATATATATATATATATATATATATATATATATATATATATATATATATATATATATATATATATACTATATATAATATATATATATATATATATATATATATATATATATATTGTGGAAAAAACATGTTTTTTTTTATTTAAAAAATTTTTTTTTTTTGGGATGGGAGGTTATTTATATTTTCCTTTAAAATCAATATTTAATATTTCTTTTAAAGTTTTTAATTATAATATTTATATTAAGCACCCAAAAACAATATAATTTTAAACAAAGACATTTTTTTCACTTTTGTCAAAAATATTTAAATATGCTATTGATGTGGATGGAGGTAAATATCATGTGTGTATCAAAGGTCAATCGTAGGATGGTCTGTTGTTTATTAAGTGTGAGTTTATTATTTAATAGAACTACGTAGGGTTGGGATTTAAAAAAAACGTTCGTTTTTTTTAAAAAAAAAACACGTTTAAAAAAAAAAAAAAAAAAATGAAGGCCATTAAATTTTAGTATTTTATGTCTTATTTTTCATATATAAAGTCTTTTTAGGGTATTTAGCATTAAAATACAGTAAATACAATATGTTAAAAGAGGTATGCAATATATAAAGTAAAGTTTAGTACTTAGTAAAGTTTTATTTGTGCTCTAGGGCATATAATTATTACATTTCACCGTTTCACATGATCTGATTATATATATATATATATATATATATATATATATATATATATATATATATATATATATATATATATAGATATATCTCTATATATATATATATATATATACTCTATATGACTAACATCTACCTTTTTCTGCCCAAGACTGGTGGTAAGGTGCGTAAGAAGCATCGAAAAGAAAAGCAGTAAGAGAATATGACAAAAGTCGAAGAGAAAGCCCTTACCGCCCCCTCGGTACCATTAATTAGTAAGGACTCGTCCCAGTCAGAAAATCACCCTATAGCTTCACGGGACTGCGGCGGACCCTCACTATGGTAAATCACGTCAGGAACAAGTGTTCATCCGCCCGACCCCAGGTGGGCCACAACCCGCCACCCCCTCCAAACACGCTGTTTCTCTATTATACCCACATTCTCGCCTCTGCCAAACTCACATTTCTGTCCTTCAGACATTGGTTTACTGACTCAATCCACTTTTCTTTGATCTCCCATCTGGTCCAGTTTCCAGCACATACTATACATCCGCTTAAAAACCGACCATCAATCATCCTTTCCACATAACAAACCATCTCAACATATTTTCATTTATTCTCTCGTTTCATTTATTTACACACAACTCTAAATTCGTTGTTCTCATTTATCGAGTTTCATTTCACACTATGTATGTCCTAGTTGTCCATCTGAACACATTGAACTTTAGATCTATACTTACTTATTCCAGACCATAGTCTCACTACTATACATGCTACAGGGTAACAACATGTCATGTGTAAGACCTAGCACTCCTAAAGACTTAGTCCCTATTACATTCACCAACGATTTTATTGCATAAGCCACCTTCCTGGCATCCAACATATACCTAAATATTTAAACTCAGACACTTGTTCCAGCTAGCACCATCTAACATAACTTCACACAGGGACTGTCCTCTCACAACCATAACCTTACTCCTTATCTACGTTTACTTTCAAACCCCTCCTTTACACACCCCTGCCAAATCTCTCTACTAATCCTCTCAAACTCTTCAGATTCGCCACACAAACCAAATTATCCTATAATAGGTAGGGGCACCCTCCACTCATCTCCATTCTCCATCATTCTAACACCATTTCCTGTCACGCCCACCTTCAATTTTTTCATAACCCCATCATACAAATTGAATAAAAAAGGAAACATAACACAACCCTGCCTCACTCCGCTATTAATACTAAACCAATCACTTTTGGCACCATTTATTCTTACACACGCCTCACTATCGTCTTACATTCTTTTGATTCCATTCAGAAGCCTACCACCACCACCATATATCACTAACACCTTGCCATAGAGCTTCCCTATTAACCCTATCATACCCCTGTTGCAAATCCATAAAAAACCCTAAATATAATTTATTCTTCTTCTCCCTCATTTTCTATCATTTGCTTCCAATGTAAATATTTGATAAACAGATCCTCTACCACTCTAAACGCACCTTGTTCTTCACAATCAGTCCTTCAGTCACTCGATGCTCTTTCGAAAAAAATACCAGCATATATCTTCCCTACAACACTCAATTTTTTTTTTTTTTTTTTTTTTTTTTTTTTTATACAGACATCACCACCGCTCACGGGCAAAGCCCTATTCAAGGAGGGGGTGTTAAAATCAACAAAACTATCAACTAACGCAAATCACGCAGATGAGCACAGACGCGGGCTTTAAAGTGAGGGAGATTAAATTGAGTAGGAAACACAGAAGATGGAAGAGAATTCCACAGAACAGAGGTGGCAGGAAAGAAGGAGGCACCACAGCAGAACTAGTCTGGGTTGCTAATATCAGCTTACACTCATGTGCCGATACAGCACCCCTTGTGCTACGAGGGCGTCTTAAAGGAGGTGGCACGCGAGTGGAAAGCTCCCTCGAGCACTTGCCGCTACGGTACCTATAGAAGAGATAAAGCACCAACATCGCGCCGCAAAGATAGGGTCAAGTGAACTAGAAAGGAAACGGACAGTTTATAAGTCTTTTGGCCTTGACTCGACCCTATCCAGAAGCCGGGTGAAACCTGAGTAGATATGAGAGCATTACTCCATACAAGGGCGGATGGGGCCCTTGTATAGCTGGAGCAACTGAGAAGAGAAAAAAAGGTCTCGCAGTCTAAACAGAACTCCCAGTTTCTTTGAGGCCGCCCTAGCAACCGTTGTGATGTGAGGTTTCCAAGACATTTTTTTGTTTATGTTAAGGCCAAGGATGTTTATATTGTCAACAGGAGGGGAGAGAGCCGTCGAAGAGATAGAAAAGTTAGAAGGTGTCTTAGAGAGGAGATTTGTATTGGGGTTTAAAGAATTGAATTTCACAAGGTTGAGACGACCCCACGAGGAAATTCAGATCAGCGAGAATAGAATCGGAAGATTAAGACGGAAGGCAATTCTAGAAGTAAGAGGGAGCAGTGAAATGAAGTTGAAGAATGAAGGGTCGAGTCATCGGCATATGGTGAATAAGTTAGATGTGCAGGTGAGAAGATCATTAATGAAAAGTAGGAATAAAGTAGGAGATAAGACAGAACCCTGAGGAACACCACTATTGACAGAAAAGGAAGAAGAAGTCGCCCCATCAACAACAGCCGATATTGAGCGATTTGAAGAAAACTAGGCATAATAAGCAAAGAGAAGGAGGAACCCAAAGGAAGGAAGCTTGGAGAGCAGTGACGCGTGCCATACCCGGTCAAATGCTTTGGAAATGTCAAGCGCCACCACGCGTCTCCCCGTAGTTCCTAGGGCGGAAAACCATAATCCTGTTAAATGGAAGTATATCACAAGTAGACCTCGAACGCCGAAAGCCCTACTGGCGATCGGAAAGAAGAGAATGAGATTCAGATGGTCTAGATGAGTTGAGAAGGGTTTCAAAGATCTTAGATAGCAATACAGGTGAGAGCTATGGGGCGATAGTTAGAAGGATCAGAGCGGCTTCCTTTTTTTTTCGGAATAGGTTGGATATAACGTGCTTCCAACACGGATGGAGAAGTGCTAGTATTGAGACATAGAGAATATAGTTGAACAGGGGAGGGCCAGCTCGGAAGCACACTCCCTCAAAACTCGGGAGGAATGCCATCCAGGCCCCCCCGCCTTCCTAACGTTCATAGTTCTCAGGAGCCCATGCACTTGATCAAATGTAATCAAAGCAAAGACATAGGACACCTGAGAGGAGAAGGTGGAGGGGGAGGAATGCCACCCAAGTCATCCAGAGGGTTGAGTTAGAGGAAAATAAGGAGGCCGAAGAGCTTCTCAGTTGGAGAGTTAGCAACAGAGCCATCAGATCCGAATAAGAGGAGGAAAGGTAGATTTACAGAAGTTGTTAAGAGATGTTTTTGACAAGAGGCCAGAAAGATTTAACAGTAGGAGAACCAAGGAGGTGAGCGCACTTTCGTTTTATGAAAGCCCGCTTTACCGGTGAAGAGTATCCCTGCAACGATTTCTAGCTGAATGAAAATTGCTTGAGAGTGATAGGAGAACGAGAATTTTCCACCCCCGATAAGAGCGCTGTCTCTGGCCTGAATGGCCAAGAACGAGCACGATCGAACCAGTTATGAGGAGAGAAAAGATTTAGTGAAGAAGGAATGAACCTGCTCATCCCATCAACGATTACAACTCCCACTGCAGAAGGCGAAGCATGATGAGAGTCAGAGCGCGGTCATTCCAATTATAGTTAGCGTAGAAGCGACGCAGGGCCCCCCAATCAGCCCGATCAAGTGCCCAGAAAAAACGCATAGGAGCAGGATGGAGCTGTTGGAGGGAAAAAATATTAAAGTTAAGAGATATAAGGTTGTGGTCAGATTGACCATAAACTTATTCCCCTATATTTTCTAGTTCCCTTTATCTCCCTTACCTTTATATGAGGGTACTATTACTGCTCTCCTCAATCCCTCGGAACTATTCCCTCCTATAACTATTACTAACAAGATCCAATCAATCAATATCTTGCCTCCGTTCTTGATCATTTCTGATATTTCATCTATACCTGCAGATTTACCATTCTTTAAGTTTTTTCCACTCTACCCATTACCTCCTCCTTGCTAATGACCTCATCCCCAAATACCTATTCCTTCTTGCAACATCAAACCCACACACACATTCACTATCACCTTTTCACTACTGTCAATATTATACAGATTTTCAGTGTTCTTTCCACACTCCCCTCATCCATTTCATCAGTTACAAAAACACCATCCCTATTCATTATTCTAAGCAGGTTCCCCTTGTTCTAATTCTTAACCTTTAGCGCTTCCTTCCAGAAGAGCTTCCTATTCCTTGTGTCCCCCATTCATCCTCCTTCAAACTGTTCATTTACCTCTTCTTTTCTCTTACGTATGCATCTTTAGCATTCTTTTTTTCCTCCTTATATAATTCAAGCATCTTTCTTTTGAAACCTCATCATTTGCTTTAGTACATTCAACCACCTTCTTTTACTTTTAACCACTTGCATCTCCTCTTCATTCCCTCACTGTTAACATTCTTACTTCTACTTTAGCACACCCAATACTTCTTTTTGCACTGCTAACAATTTAGCTTCCTTCATTTGCTTCCAAGTTTATTCAGTTTCCAACTTGTTCAGAGTTAGCACATATCGTCTTATCTTGTTCTTCAAACATCTTGAGTTACATCTTATAAGTGATAAATCCTTCTCTATCCTAGTCCCCAATAACTTAATTTCATAGAACAACATAATGATCTGATAATCCCATTCCCTAAACCCCTCACTGATTTAGCATCAACACATCTTCCAACATCTTCTTCCACCAACACAAAATCAATCATACTTTTCACTTCGATGCTATCTCTACCTACACCAACTCTAATATACTTATGGATACTCTTGTGTTTTAAAGAAAGTATTACTTAACACACATGCCTCTCTCCTCACAGAAATCCATCACCTTCCTACCATTCTCATTTCTCCTGACACCCCAAAACCACCTGTTTACCATCCTTTACTTTGATCATATATATATATATATATATATATATATATATATATATATATATATATATATATATATATATATATATATATATATATATATATATATATATATATATATATATATATATATACGTATATATATATATACGCTGTATATATAAAATCCGTATTAATAGTCAATATTTAGGCGTAGAAGGGGTATTGGTACTACCGTATAATTTAAAACATCTTTAATATACATAAAAATAATTAAAAAAACAAAAAAAAAATTTTGGGGAGAGGAAGTCATTTTGTTTTTCTCTTCTGTCAGGTGAGAGTAATGTTACAGCCCTAGAAATTATGTGGTGATGAGTCAATTAATGTTTGATTATCTTCTATCTGGAGTGAGTAAAGTGATAGAGGAATTTTGGGGAGATGGAATTTGTTATTTTGTCAGCGACTGTTTCAGCCGATTTATATTGTGTTGCAGTTCTCTACATGCTATATTTATAGAAGGGCTTTGGACAGTGATTGTTATATCATCTGCATAGCTATTAATTTCTATTGAAGGGTGATGTGGGGTTTGGTAAATCATGCATAATGAGGTTGAAAAGGGATGGTGAGAGGATCACTCCTTGGGGGACCATTATATATAATTTGTATGTATGAGAGGAGTGGTGTCCTTATATGACTATATAGCTGTTTCACAGGATAGGAAATCTGCTGTTATTTTTTGTCTCTGATGGCCATATTTTTGTATTCAGAACTTTGTCTATTAAAATGTGTCAGTTGACTGTTTCAAAAGCCTTGTTAATATCTATTACTACCAGAAGGGTACGAAAAGGGGGGGAATTTGTCTAAACCCTGTAGGGATGAGTTGTGTTAAATCTGTTAGGAAGGTGGTCGTGGAGTGTTTTTGTCTAAATCCATGTTGCGATATGCTATTCAAAATTAGTTTTTTTTATACTTTGGATATTGGTGAAAGCAATGAGACAGGACTATACGTAGCAGTGTTGTTAAGTGATTTGTTTGTTTTTAGAATAAGAATTATGTGATTGTGTTTCCAAAGTTTCTCTATCTTTGTTGCCTAAGCGTTGGAGATGAATGTTGGAAATTTGATCCTGTCCTTCTGCATGTGAGTGTTTTAAGTTTTTGATTGTGTTGTGTACTTCTAGGGGAGTGTATGGAGGTGGTTCTTGGTAGGTTTTAATTTTTTGAGCCATTTAATTGTTTTTTTTTGTGGGGATTGTGGGTTTATGGTTGATTTGTGAATAGTTTGACATAATATTGCATTGATTTTTTGGGTTGGGTATTTGGGTGTATTGTTTACAATTGTTATTTTGATTTGAGTTAAGATATTTATGCTATTGTCGAGGTCTGTAATTTGGTTTAGCTGGTTTGGATTTGGTTGTTAATTTCAGGTGAGAAATTGGGGTTGAATTGTTTTGCAATAACCATGGGAGATGATTTTTTTGGATACTTTTGAGATTATTTTATTATAGTGTTGTATTTTTTTTGTTGTGAGGAAAATTCAGTTTTCTACTACTGCATTCTACTTTCATTTCATCACCTATCTAATCTTAAGCTGATGATTCCACCCGCGGTAAACTTGGTTCCTTCATCTTTCTACCCAACATAATCTCCCAAAAAACACATCTTTCATTTGTCTTTAATATTTTTGGTGTTTATATTTCATGATCTTCCTTAGAAGGATCGCATTTTTTCCTTCTATACAAACTTCTAAGAGGTTTGGTGTTTTGAAGCTCATTCAGAATGTTTTCACATTAACTCAGTTGTTTGTTCATCATAGGGAAGCTGTTAACCCCTCAAATGCCTCACGCATTTGGGGTGTTTCCCCTCATACAACTCTTCTTGAAAATATGAAATCTAGAGTATTTTGCCTTATCAATTCTCCAACTCTTTCTAACTTTGCGAACACTTTCTGCCCTTCAAACTGTTGCATCATTCACCTAATGCTATTGCTATTACAACTATCTACTAGTCTATCTAGTAGTATACCTCATACTTTGAGAAGAGCTCGTCCAACACTTCTTCAGTTATGGAATTAAATATAAACTTCCTTTACCTTTTTGATCATCATTGATTTACAAATAAAAGTGGGTGACTGTGATACCAACTACTTAGGAAAGTCTAAATCAATCTTTTTACTGGTTTAGAGTCGGCTCCTTTGAAAGTCTATTTTTAGTCTTCAAACTAGATTGCTTCCCTTAATTGATCTTTAACACACTTTTACTTGATTATGTAATAGCGATGCACATAATATCCGACTTCAACTATGCTAGAGTTTGTCATTTTGCAAGTCTTTGCTAATCGCCTTTTCAGTTTCTGTCTCTTCAGCCATAGTATGTTTAAAATTGACAGAAAATGTTTGTCTGAAATGTTAATACCATATGTAAATTGTAAATTAACTGTTAAACAGATCTTATAACATACAATATGTAAATGCCATTCAAACACTGATTCTATTCTTTAGTATAATAGCCTATATTGAAACTATTTTACTAATGTATTTTATTATAGAGTAATTTCATCATAACTTTTTTAAATT
>JABUQX010035923.1:32500-47808 GCA_015478945.1 Trachelipus rathkii | reverse complement strand
TTACTGTCTACAGAGTACTAATTACTGCTTCTCCTCCAATCCCTCGAAATCATATACCCGAAAAACGCATTGTTACACAACTTCCAAACTCAATCAATCACCATCTCGCCTCCATTCTGTGATCATTTTCACCGATATTTATCTGTAACCTGCAGATTTTGAGCCTTCTTCCAAGCTTTCCTCGCTCTACTCCGATACCTCCTCCTTACTAATGACCTCAATCTCCAAAAGAAGTATCTTTCTTGCTGAACCATCAAACCCACATCCATTCACTGCCACCTCTTCATTACTGCCAATGTTATGGAGATTTTCCGAAGTGTTCCCACCCCACTCTAGTCACATTCAGTTTCAAATCCGTTACGAAAGATTACAGCACCTATTCATTATTTCTATGCAGACTTCCCTATTCCTTCTATATATAATATATATAGTATATATATAAATATATATATCATATATATATATAATATATATATATATATATATATATTATATATATTAATATATAATATATATAATAAATATATATATAGAGATATATAATATATATATATATATTATAAAAAGGGAATTTACGCTGGACCGGTGGTGGTTCATTTGGCTATCAACATTCAAAGAAAGTCGAACAAAAATGTAACGGACTAAAAAGTAACGGAGGAGAGAAATAACGAACTTATTTCGGTGCTTTACACAGTGGGCGTAAATTAACGCCCCCGCAAAGCCACCGCGGTGCGGGGGGCGCATGACGCCGATAGGCGCAGCGGCGGGCAAGAGGATGGAGCACTTTTCGATGAAAAACTCCATAATGAAAGACTTTCTCTCTCTACTCTGTATATATATATATATAATAAGATATATAAATATATAATATATATATATATTATATATATAATATAATATATAATAATATATTATATGTATATATTATATTATGATATATATATATATATATATTATAATATATATATATAGAGAGTATATATATATATATACTATATAAGATAATATTAATATATAATATATATATATGTATATATATATATATATAGTATATATATAGAGTAATATATTATAGTATATATATATTATATATATACGATATTTTTTTAACCCGATATATCGATATTTTTACAAATAATCCATGATATCGATGTATCGAATTTTTGATATGATGGGAAGTTACATTGCGACTGCAGACCAAAATCAAAGCGAAAATTCGCCTAAGCAGAGGAGTCTGCATTGTGCAAATCACAACCTTAACTTTAGTCTTGAATGATTCTGTAAAGGAGATTACAGAAATGATTGTTTTTTTATGATGTGATTGATAAGATATATGGCTATTTCAGTCAGTCTTCCAAGATGGCAATCACTGAAAGAAATTTCTTCAGAAACCTGCATGGTCAACAAAACTGTTAAAAGACTGTGCCCAACTAGATGGTCTTCGAGGTTCGATTGCTTGTTGGCAGTAAAGTTAATTTCATTTATATTTTGAACTGTTTATCAAAAATCATCCTAACTTCAACAAAGAGCTCTGAAGTAGTTGAGGCGACAGCATTAAGAAGATAAATGTCTACTTTTCACTTCATTTTAATGCTTGTGTTTCAAAGCAAAATTTTGGAAAGTATTAACATCACTTCTAAAACACTCCAAAAATCAGATATATCCCTGGATGAAGCTTCCACTCTTTTAAAAAGGTGTGTCACCAAACTAAACCAGTTGCGGGGAGAGTATTACAAGCGTGGAAAGAGGCCCAGGAAATTTGCAGAAGCTGGCAAATTGAGACTTCATTGCATACTAAACACAAAAGCAAAGGACAAGCTTCTTTGATAAGCTTTCTAAAGATGTTGACTTCATTGATCCTTTGCCCAATTTCAGGGTGAGGGTTTTTTACAGAGCCATTGATATACTAATAGGCCAATTGAATCGGAGGTACCAGAGTATGAGGAAGGTGAAACAGATGTTTTGCTTTTTGAGCCCTACAGCCCTTACAGAACAAACAGATAAAGAGCTCATGGAGTCTGCTGACAATTTTTACAAAAAATATGAAGCCGACGTGACAAGTTCTTTAGTTACGGAAATTGTCTGCATCAGGAATGTTGTGGCAAGTGAAATAAAGAAAAAAAAATGACAAAATTAATACAAGTGGCAATGGAATATTTGTTTGATTTCAAGTAAATATGTTGTCTTGTAGTATTCAGCGTGTGTACCAGCTTATATATGTTTTTTCTGACACTCCCAGTTAACGTTCATCATCGCTGTGAGAGATCTTTTCAAATTAAAACTATAAAAGTTATTTTGAGAAGTAAATAATACACATGCGACAACCGTAAGTTAAGTGAATTGGCTGTACTTAGCATAGAGTATGATCGGGTTCGCGCACTGGACTTGGAGAAATTAGTGCGAACATTTTGTGATGCAAAGAGACGACGGGGATTAATGAGCATTTAGAAGACTATTAATGTCAAAGTTAAAAATGCGCATCTCTTTTATATATATTATATATATATATATATATAAATATAAATATATATATATATATATATATATATATATATATATATATATATATATATATATATATATATATAATACGATATATATTATATATATATATATATATATATATATATATATATATATATATATATATAGATATATATATATATATATATATATATAATATATATATATAGATATATATTATATATATATATATATATATATATATATATATAAATATAATATATGATATATATAGATATATTATATATATATATATATATATTAATATATATATATATATAATATATATTATATAATATAATATATATATTATATAATATAGTATATAAACCTTTTTTTCATTGTAATACACTCTGGTTCTTTTGTAATGCTATGTGATTTTTCTTTGATATGAACAAGAAAACTTTTTTGTCATTTCAAAGTTCCGAAAACTCCTATTTCACAACGTCCATGAGCTAAAGGGGGGCGCACAAAATAAGTCGCGGGGGGGCGCAATTGACCTTAGTTACGCCACTGCCTTTACATGAAAGAAAAAGAAACGATTCGTTACTCCGTTCTCAAAAAACTAGTTCCGGTTAGCTAACAGGAGTAATAACGGATAGTAACGGATCGTGCCCACCTCTGTATATATATAATATTATATATGATAATATATATAATATATATATATAATAGTATAATATATATATATATATAATATATAATATATATATATATAAAATATATTATATATATATATATATATATATATATATATTATATAATATATTATGCGTGTGTGTGTGTGATTTATACTTCAAGTTTTATCAAACTAGACATTAATATTGTTAACAAGATAATTTTTTAGAGGAGAGAATTATCTTCCCTTCAAGAAAATTACTTTGTTTAATTAAGATAAATCCAAACTCATGAATTTATTATCTTCTTATGATACAATTTTTTTTTTTTATAGATTTTATGTTTATTGCTTGATCATGGAAAATGAAGTTCAAATCTGATTTATAAATACTAAATAATATAGTTTCTTTGTGTATAAATAAAAGAAGCTTGAGAACTGATTTTGTAATGTAATTGTTTTTTTTTTTTTTCATCCGAAACAATTGTTAAATTTTTAATTAAGGAAGTAGATTAAAGCTTGATATGGTTTTTAATCTTTATAAAGATAAGAGTCCAGCAAAATAAATAAATATCACTTTGCATTTTTAAATAAAAAAAAAACTTAAAAAAAAAATAGCACGATATATTTGATATTTTCATGAAAAACCATTTCTGTAAAGTGTAAACCATTGTAAATTAATTAAGAAATAATAAAAAAAGATTTAAAAAATTAATGTTGTCAAATGTTAAATATTACATTTAATTCACTTTGTCAGCATGATTTATTAAGCTTAGGAAAAAACACACATACACACACACACACACACACACACACACACACACACACACACCTACACACACACACATACACACACACACACCTAAACACACCCACACACACACACACACACACCTATACACACACATACACACACACACACACACATATATATATATATATATATATATATATATATTATATATATATATACTATATGTAATACTATTATATCATATTACTATTTACATATATATAATATATATATATATTATATTATATAATTATTAATAATATATATAGGTATATATATATATATATATATACATATATATATATTATATATATATATATAATAAATATAATATATATATATATATATATATAGTATATATATCATACAGAGTGGGCACGATCCGTTATTCCGTTACTCCGTTACTAACGTAACTAGTTTTTTCAGAACGGAGTACGGACTTCGTACTTTTTCTTTCCTATGTAACGCTCCGAATAAAGGCACATTATTTTTTTTCTCCGTTACTTTTAAGTCCGTTACATTTTGTTCGACTTTCTTTGAATGTTGATAGTCAATTGACCTTCTTATTAATATTCTAGGCCTTTTATAATATTATATATATATATAATATATAATATATATATATATAGATATATATATATTATAATATATATAATAAATATATATATATATAATTATATATATATATATAATATATATATATATATATATATATTTAATATATATATATATATATATTATATATATATATAAGGGAATAAAGGAATTTGCATAGAATAATGAATAGGATGGACTTTTGGTGAGCTGATGAGATGATGTGACTTAAGTTGGTGGGAAACACTTCAAAATCTGCATAACAATTGGCAGTAATGAAGAGGGATAGTTGAATTTGTTTGGTTTGAGTTTGCAAGGAATTAGATTTTTGGGACAGAGATCATTAGTAAGGAGTAGGTAATGTGTAGAGCGAGAAAGTTGAAGAAAGTTGAAGAAATCTGCAGGTATAGATGAAATTACCGTTGAAATGATCAAGAACGGAACGGAGGCGAGATGCGTGATGATGGATTTGGGAGTTGTGTAACAGAATGTTTATGGAGAGCATAGTTCCGAGGGATTTGAAGGAGAGCAAAATAGACCCCTTATATAAGGGTAAAATTGCAGATAAGGGTAATGTAGGAATATGGAAATTAGTTTATTAAGTGTATAGGAGATATATACTTATATTGTGGTCGAAAGAATGCGTCGAGTGACTGAAGTATTATTGTGTATATATATCTATTTATATAAGTGTAAGATGAATGGTAGATCAAATCTTACATAAAAAAATAATTGATATATATATATTTAGGAGAAGAATAAATTGTATTTAGGTTTTTTGTATTTGCAGGCAGGGGCTTTTGATATATGGTGTTGGTGGTAAGGTTCTGAATGGAATCAAAAGTATATATGACGAAGTTAAAAGCGTGTTTTTTGAACTATGATTGGAGTTGAAAGTGGTTGTTTTAATATTAATAGCGGTAGGAGGCAATGTGTGCTATGTCTTCTATCTATATATATTATGGTTGATGGAAAATATAAGGTGGTAGATGCATGAGGATGGTGTTGTTAGAATCAGGGTTGTGGAGTTGTTTCAAAATCTTCAAAACTACCGACTCTGACTCCACCCTCTTCAAAATGACCGAATCCGACTCCGACTCCGACTCCACTCTCTTCAAAATTACCAACTCCCCGACTACGCAACTCCGGACTCCGACTCGACTCGCCACCAATCTCGGTTTAGAAATGATGGAGTATGGAAGCGAGTGAAGGATTGCCCTACCTATTATATGCGGATGATTTAGTTGTGTGGCGAATCTGAGAGAGTTTGAGAGGATGGTAGGCAGAGATTTGGCAGGGTGTGTTATAAAAGATTGTTTGAAGGTAAGCGTAGATAAGAGTAAGGTCATGGTTGTAAGTGAGGACAGTCCCGGTGTGAAGTTAGTTAGATGCGATGAGCAGCAGTGGAACAAGTGTCTGGGTTCTAAAATATTTAGTATATATGTTGGATGAAAAGGGAATGAACGATGCAGGGTAGTAGTAGGAAAGTTGTAATGGCAGGAGGTGGCTTAGTGCAATAAAATAGTGGTTGCATGCAAGGGACTGAAAGTCCGAGTGCCATCGAGTGCGCTAGGGTTCTTACATTAGGTATTGTTTTTGAAATAATAATGATAATGTTGAAAATTTAATATACACCAACCAATAAATTGCTTAAGATACCGTAATTAATGTATATTGAAAAGCAAAATAACGGATTAAGGAAGTAAAACGGCACTTCGTTACTTTTTCTTTCAAAGAAAACGAATAAATCATAACGCAACTACTGTTCCGAATCGCGGCAAGAGACGATAATGGAAACTACTTTTTGAGAAAACGGATGGCCCCACCTCATGTATATATATTATATATATATATATATTATATATATAATATACTTATATAATATATATATATATAATATATATAAATACTATAATATATATAAATATAATATAATTATATATATATTTATATATGTAATAAATATATATTTTAGATATATTATATATATAGATAATTTATATATTATTACTTAATATATATATATACTATATATAAATATAATATATATATATATATATATATATATACTATATATATACTAATATATTCCTATCTGTATATATACATATATATATATATATATTTATATATATTATTTATACAAAACACCATATCCCTCCTAGCTGCATGGTGGTATTGGTAGCTGATAAGTTTTCAAACTATACCACCACCATTCACGAAAAGAAACATAATGATAGAAGAGGGTTTTCAGCCCCTTTGCTATCAGACGAAGAGATTAGAATTTTCTTCCAATGACCCGAACGACTTGCGCGAAACGTAATTCACTTTCCATAGTATTAAAGTTTCAAATTATCTCTTTCTTTGTTTTAAATTTATATTTCATTCCAGAATAGTGCAAAAGAAATGTTGTCGAAAAAAAATGTTGCTCCTCCATCTTGGATTTGTATTTGAAATAATTTAAAAATAAATACTTAAAATTTTGAAATTTTGAATCGTTAATATAAATTTTCCTTTAAAGATATTGAAACTTCAAACCAAAAGTTACTCTATAAAAAAACAATTAAACCAAAAGTAATTTTTTAGTAATCTTCCAAATTTACAATCCCCTTTTCACTATATAAATTCCTGTTTCAGATTTTCAACACTTCTGCAGTCTTCTTGCTGCTGCTTCTCTTTCTTGCCTCCCTTCTGGTTTCCACAGGGTCCACACTCGATGGCAGTCGAATCAAATGTTTAATATATACTATATATATATATATACTAATTATATAATATATATATATATATATATATATATATAATATATATATGAATATATATATATAATATATTATAATATATATATATATATATATATACTGTATAGTATATATATATATAATATATATATTATATTTATATATATAGAGATATAGATATATATAATATATATATATATATATATATATATATATAAACAATAAGAAGAGAGTCTTAATCCACTGGCACATTATAGACAATATTTTTGCATTACAGGTCCATTGAGACCATCCATTAAATACTCTCAGAACTTCCTTTAGCATTCAAGTTTTAATAAATGGAGTTCGGAAGGCAAATATTACTAACCCGTATATGATTATATATATATATAATATATAACTATATATATATATATATATATATATAATATATAATATATATATATATATATATATATATATATATATATATATATATATATATATATATATAATATATATATACATATATTTTATATTTTTTTTAAGTATATAAATATATATATATATATATATATATATACTATATATATATATATATATATATATATGGGTGTGTGGGGGGGGGGTGTGGTGGTGTGTTATATAATATATATAATATATATATATAGATATATATAATATTATATATAATATATATAAATAATAGTATATAGTATCTTCCTGCCGTGGATTTACGCTATTGTATTGTTTTAGCTTTTATTAAACTCAATAATTATCAGTACTTTATTAAACCAGGAGGCAATAAAAAATTTAAGCTTTGTAAAGTTGGCAAAACTGGGAAATGCATTTTATGATCCTAAATTTATGAAACAGAAAAGACACAAACTTTCTTTGTAATGGTGAATTTTCAAATAAATTTAATTAATACTAAAAAAAAGTAAAAAGAAATTGATATCTATTTTTTTGGACTTCACATTTAAGCTTATAAAATAAGTAAGCTTAAGCAATTGTTTCAGTTTAAATTTCGATTTATCTACCTAAAGTTTGTAGAGCGGAATTTGGACGCCACGACACTTGTTTTTTTTTTTTAATTAACGGAATACCATAGGGTGAGATACACTTTGCCCCCATGCATGGCAGACCTGCCCGCGGACTAACCATGGGCTGTCTGGCCAAAACCAGGTGCCTAAAATTAAAATTGAATTCATTCTTTTTTTTTCGTCATATAACAATGAAAGAAGGCAATCTTAGCGTAGGTAAATAATTCTGAGATAGCATTACCAACCATTCTGATACTAATTTTATTATTGCCCCTGGTTAGCAAAGAACTTATATATATAATATATATATAGGATATATATATATATATATATATATATATATATATATATATATATATATATATATAATATATAAATATAATAAATAGATGTAATAAATATGCTATTTATTTATTTTAATATGTAAATATATTATATAAATTATATAAATATTTTATATAAATATATATTATATAAAATAAAAATTATATATATATATATATATATATATAGTATATATATATATATATATATATAGATATATATATATTTATTACGTACATATATAAATCTTCCTTGATTATATTTATTTTGCGCCTGGCAATTCAACTCTGCAGCTAATTTTTTTGAATTTGCAATACAAAAAGGTAAGTATTTAATAAATGATCTTGAAAATTCTTAACTCAGGTCAGTTTAAGAGCATTTATAATTTCAGTTCTTTGAATGTGTTAACATATGTTAAATTTTTGAAAAGTCAACTTTGCTTTACAATTCAGTGTTAGTAATAAACATTTCCTGACATTTTGGTCAATATTAAAATTGCTTTTTTGATTTTTGGATTATAAAGCCCATATTTTGGCAACCATCAGATAGAATATTGCTGAAATTTACATAATTGGCTATTCAAATCCTGCATTTAAGATTTATCGTATTGTTCTCCTAACTACCTGTAACCTTTCAATACAAGTTTTTCCCCTTTTTTGATTTTGGTTATTTTAATTATAAAACAACACTGTTTAAATTGAAATGTTAAAAATTAATATACTTTAATATAAAGTAAATTAATTTTTAATATATTATTTTAAAGTATTTTAAATAAATTAAAATTATGAGTTTATGGGATTATTCAAAGATCGGTTGTTTAAACTGAGATATTCTGACCAGGGTTGTAGAGTCGGAGTCGGAGTCGGAGTCGGAGTCGAAGTCGGAGTCGGAGTCGTAGTCGGAGTCGGAGTCGCAGGAAAGTCGGGGAGGTCGCGTAATTTTGAAGAGAGTGGAATCGGAATCGGAGTCGGTGAGTCGGAGTCGGTAATTTTAAAGAGGGTGGAGTCGAGTCGGAAGTCTGTGTAATTTTCAAGAGGCGAGTCGGAGTCGGAGTCGGTAACTTTCAAGATAGTAGAGTTGGAGTCAGACAATTTTGAACTGACAAAGTTGTGAATTGTGAACATGTGAGTGATTTCAATCACTTCATACAAGCTCACTGACTTGCGACTTCCACAGCACAAAATGTAATTGCTATCTTCGAAGTTTTTTACCATGCATCTTATGTTTCAATTTGGATTATATTCTAATTAATTCAACCTTCAACCTTATACTATCTTAATTAAGATTCTGAAGAAATAAAAGACTCCATGTCGAAGAGAAATTTCTCTCATTGACAATGGATATTCTAGCTAGCTGATGTTTATGTTGAATCCTATCTACAGGGTTGAGCTTAACTGAAGATCAACAACAAAAAGCTACATCTGCGCTTTGCAACGTGGTCATTTGTATTAAATGGTTGCAAGAAGTTCAAGAAGAAATGGATACATCTGGACATATTGTAAGTGATAAAACTACAGCTATCCCCGTTACTACCTTCTCAAGACATTCTTCAGAAAACTCAGGAGATGAGTATGAAAACTTCTAGATATTGTAAGAGCTTAGTCGCAAAGCTGTCGACTAAGTTCAAGAAAAAAGTCAAGGTCCTTCCTTCCTTGTAAACAATATTTCCGTAAAACTTCAAACAAAATTTCTTTTGCTGCGCTGAAAACAAGTTTGGAAAAATATTCATATTAACTTAGAAACTTAAATTTAAGAAGGGGCCATTCGAAAAGTATCCAGATTCTGTATAAGAAGCAGCAATTGCTGTCACTGATCTACCTCCAACGTAAGCTAGCGTTGCACGGTTTTTTTCTGCTTTCGCGTTACGAAAATAACCTAAGAGAAAATAGAAGGAGAACCTGGCAGGTACTATTCTATTTTAAGAACTAATTCATTCATATGAGTAGATGACACTAGATGCAAGTTCATGTAACTAAGTAATGTAGCAGTAGTTATATATATATAATATATATTATATAATATATATATATATATATATATATAATATATATATATAGTATATATATTATATAATATATATATGCTATTTATAAGATGTTGACTTCAAGGAACGAAAATCAATAAAAATGTAACGTAATTTCAATGATTTGAGGTTAAATACTTTAGTAAATACTGGATTTCAAATGTAATTTAATAATATTATACAAAAATGAGAAAGAAATTGACATATATTTTTTGTGCTTCACACCTATAGTCTTATAAAAATAATGAGTAAGCTTAGGCAATTTAATTCAGTTTAAATTTGATGAATGTTATACGTAAAGTTTGTAGAAACACCTTGACAGTAATAAATTGATATTTGATTATTTTTATTATATTTTATGTTTTTAAAGTCATTCTAGAATTCGGCGCCCCCCCCCTCATATCATCCCCCCCGTCCCCCGCAGAGCGGGGGGCCCCGCTCGCAAGCTCGCGGGTCCGGGGGTGGGTTTTTTTAAATAAAAATAGCCCATAAAATTATAATACTAATCGAAAATCAAATATAAAAATGAAAGAACTTAGAAAAAAATTAAATTCCTATTAAAATAATAATAATCAATAATAATAATAATAATAATTAATTAATAATAATAATAACTAATAATAATAATAATAATAATAATAATAATAATAATGAATAATAATAATATAATAATAATATAATAATAATAATAAAATAAATTAATAATGAATAATAATAATAAAAATCTTTGTTAATTTCATTAATATATTAAAAAATTGGCAAATAACGCTAATAAAATAATAATTGGAAATTGCCAGCAATAACGAAAGGCCCGAAATTTTCGTTGTTTTTTGCTTTATGCGAAAATTTCCCCCGATTTAAAATGGAGTCAACATCTTATAAATGTCATATTATAATAATATAATATATATACTTATATATATATATATATATAAATAATATCTCTATATATATATATAGATAATATATATTATATATATATATATATATATATATATATATATATTATATATATATATAATAAATATAGTAATATATATATTATATATCTTATATATAATATATCAATATAATTATATATATTATATAGTATATATATATATAGGGTATATATTATATATATATATATATATATATATTATATATATTAAATATATTATAATATATATAATATTATATATCATAATATATAATATATATATAGTATATATATAATTAATATATATGATTATATATATATATATATATAACAAGGCTGTACACAGGGGGGCCAGGGGGTTTAAAACCCACGAAACTAAAAAATAAATTGATGGTTTAAGTCTCTTCTATTATCATTATTATAATTATTATTATTATTATTATATTATTATTATTATATTATTATTATTATTATTATTATTATTATTATATTATTATTATTATTATTATTTTATTATTATTATTATTATTATTATTATTATTATATTATTATTATTATTATATTATTATGTTATAATATATAATTATTATTTTATTATTATATTATTATTATTAGTTATTATATTATTATTGATTATATATATTATTATTATTATTATATAATTATTATTATTATTATTTATTATTATTATTATTATTATTATTATATTATTATTATTATTATTATTATTATTATTGTAATCATTTTTCTCCTTATTCTTCTTTTCTTATTCTTCTTCTTTTCTTATTTCTGATTTTTTATAATTATTATTATTATTATTATTATATTATTATTATTATTATTATTATTATTATTATTATTATTATTATTATTATTATTATTATTATTATTATTATTATTATTATTATTATTATTATTATTATTATTCTTATTTTTATTATATTGTTATTAATATATTATTTTAATATATATTATTATCTATTAAAGCTATTATTCTTATTATTTATTCCTATTCTTATTCATATTCTTATTCTTATTCTTATATTCTTATTAACGTTATTCTGTGATTGATCTTATTATTATATTATTATATTATTATTATTATATTATTATTATATTATTATTATTATATATTATTATTATTATTATTATTATTATTGTTCCTATTATACTCTTATTTATTATTACACTATTCTTATTCTATTATCATTTTTATTCCATATCCTTATTCTTATTTTTATTATATTTCTTATTCTTATTCTTATTCATTCTATCTTATTTTATTATTATTATATTAATTATTATTATATTATTATTATTATTATTATTATTATTGTAATCATTTTTCTCCTTATTCTTCTTTTCTTACTCTTCTTCTTTTCTTATTTCTGATTTTTTATTAATTATTATTTATATTATTATATATTATTATATATATTATTATTAGTATATTATTATTATTATTATTAATTATTTATTATTATTATTATTATTTAATGTATTATTATATTATTATTATTATTGATTATTATTATGATTATTATATTTTATTATATCATTTATTATTTATTATTATTTATTTTTTATTATTATTGTTGTTTAATATATAGTATTATTATTGTTGTTATATTATTATTATATATTAGTATTATTATTATTATTATATATTATTATATTATTATATATTATTATTATTATTATTATTATTATTATTATTATATTATATTATTTATATTTTATATTATTATTATATTATTATTATTATATTATATTATTATTATTATTATTATTATTATTATGTATTATTATTATTTTATGCAGATTCCCCTTATTCTTATTCTTATTCTCTATTCTTATTTCTTATTATTCTTATTATTCTTATTTATTTCTTATTATTCTTATTATCTTATTCTTCTTATTATTCTCATCTATTATTATTATTAATATTATTATTTTACTAAAATTGTTAATCAATATTTTTGTGTATTATTACTACTATTATTATTATAATTATGATTATATTATATTATTATTATTCTTATTCTTAGTTCTTATTATTATTCTTATTCTTATTCTTATTCTTTATTTCTTATTCTTATTTTATTCTTATTTTTATTATTATATTATTATTATTATATTATTATATTATTATTTTTACATTCTTATATTATGATTATATTTATTATTATTATTATTATTATTATTATATTATTATTATTATTATGATGATTATTATTATTATTATATTATTATTACTATTATTATTAAATTATTATTATTATTATTATTAATATTATGATTATTATTATTATTATTATTATTATTATTATTATTATTATTATTATTATTATTATTATTATTATTATTATTATTATTATTATTATTATTATTATTATTATTATTTAATATTATCATTTAATATTATCATTGTAATTGCCATTAATAATAGTATCATTTCCACCGACAATAAATTCATATAGTTACTTTTATTATTTTATTTTAAATAAAGAATAAAGCATTCTAAAACATTATCAAGTGTGAAAAATAAGAAACTTTTAAAAGTTCATAAAGCGAGTGTAGAAAATCTTATACTTTAATTGTTTTTAATGTCAAAAAAAAATTGAAGTTTATAATAAATATATTTGAATATTTCTGTTAAGCGATTGGGAGAAATCTTTTATTTTGAAGTTTTTTTAAATCAGTCAAAATTTCAATTCTATTGAGTATTTTTTTCTTCGTAGCTCTGAGTGAATGTTGTTCTCCGATGTGCTTAGCTCGTGACGCTCGGCCTTGCCTTTCGTGATTATTCCTTTGGAGAAATTTCTCCTTTGAGCTTGGAAATAAAAGTCTCCGTCGTGTCCGGAGAATCTTTTTTTATAATATTTTTTAACCTTTCAGCAACAATTTTTATTTTAAAATATTGATGCATATCACAATTTAAGTACGAGTAGATATTCTATATTTAGCAATTTTGAGTTTTAACAATTTAAGCGTATTTATTTAAAAATTTTGATTTTTTTTTCCTTTTCTTATCAATTTGTTACATATATACGAGAAAATACATGCGTATATGTTTGTGTTTCGCAAAAAAAAAAATATTTTACTATTAAGGTTGTATATACAATTATTAAAGAATAAGAAACAGTTTTCAATGGTCTACAGCAAAGTAAGAAAATATTTAATATTATATTTATATAATAAAATTTCGTTGAAGAAATAATTTCCCAAGAATATTAATTTTCCTCTCTTCCTTCTAGCAGCAATAAATAATAAAGCATCTGTCGTCACTACGATTTAAGAGATTGTTTTCTAAGGCTTTTGTCTTACGATGAAATTGAAAAATTACTTTCATAAATTTCTCCTTACTTGCTTCTTTAGAACATCAACAATTAAACTAAGAGGAAAATGTTCCCACCTCAAAAATGTGGAATGGAATATTGCATTAAAGATGGATTAAGTCAGTGACAGTGATTTATTTGCTTTATTTTAATGTCCCTTTAGAATATGCAAAGTAGGATTCCTTTTGTGTATTAAATGTTTCTTTCACACAAACAAACTAATAGTAAATAGATAATTAGAATAACAACAATAGAAATGGAAGATTCAGCATATTTAACAAATAAATCAGTAACTGGAACACTACTCTCTCTCTCTCTCTCTCTCTCTCTATATATATATATATATATATATATATTATATTATATATAATATAAATATAATATATATATAATATATATATATATATATATATAT